>CM028357.1:49302574-49571086 GCA_016618105.1 Dendrobium huoshanense | reverse complement strand
CCTTAATTAACCCTTAAAATTAATCCTCTCTAATCTAAACCTTTACAGCTGTTAAGACATCATCTAGAAGCTTTCTAGAACTCATCACAGCCCTTGGATGAAGATCTAATGATCCTTATCAATTCTATATGCTTGCATAAGGACAAAGGACATATTTCATCATGGCATGTCCTTTGATTCCCTGCACTTACCCACTCTTGGACATATGTTAGCATCACAGCAACTCCCTCAGTCAATCACAGCCACCCATTTGTTTTAGGAATGATTCAAGAGAGCAAAATATCCTAATTAAGCTTATCTTAAAAAAAAAAAAACCTCTCTCACTTGCTCTCTGATCCATAGCTATTCTAGCCCTCAAAAACCCTCAAAAATCTTCTCCAAGCCTTTCCCTAACTTTTCCAAGCCTTCCCCCACGAAAATCTAGCCTCCAAAGCCTGTTTGGTGAAGAGAGAGAAGTTTAGAGAGAGAATCAGGAAATTTCCAAATTAACATCCAATCCAGCAAGATCCAGCTCCTGAGGTCTTCTACAAAGTTGAAGAGGATCTTAGCAGCTTTCCAACAAGCCCAAGAAGTCAAAAAATCCGACGGTTGGATTGTAAGTTATACCATTTTAAGTTTAATTTTAAAATTGAAACTGTAGAAAATCTACAATGCATGGAGCCTCCAAACTCAGGCATTGTTAGATTATGTTTCCATCTAGCTACAGTTCAAATTTCATGCAATTTCGTTGAGTATTTTGAAAGTTATGGGCATTTGAAAATTTCCAACTCTGGTTCAACCAGAACCGTCCGATCGCGCCTTTAGCTCGATCGGATGGCCCAGAAACGGCCACGTGGCCCCTCCTGAACACGGCGTCTTCCCTTGGATTCGAACCCGCGCCGTTTCAAACCGCGGGTGATGACGTGGCGCAATCTGGGCCGTCTATCTCACCCGCGGTCGATCGGACGGCTGACCTAGCCGTCCGACGTGGTTAAGTGGCGGGACCCTGCCCTGCCACGTGGCGCGCTGCCATTGGGCGCCGCCAATCCGGCGCCGGCGGTCAATTTGACCAAAAAGGGTCAAAAATAATTCAGAAAAATGCCCAGATCTTCCAAAATTCATAGAAAATCGAATTGTTCACCAAATTGAACGTTCTTGGGCTCGTTGGAAAGGTAATTACATCTAGTATTTAATAAAATTAAATTCAAGTTGATTTGGTTTCTGAATTGTGAGATATTTTCATTTGTTTGAATTATGTTTTTTGCAAATTTCTCACAATCCAGTGATCAATTGGAGCCCAAATTTTGGTGGATGATTATTGGGTATCTTAGTCATGTTCACTAATTTTTCTAGGGTCAGATACCTAATGGATTTCTGTGATGTGAATTTGCAAGGTAAAGGGTCCATTTTGGACCCTAAAGTTTGAAAATTCATAACTCTTTAGGTTCTTATTGTTTTACTGTGAAATTTCTGTGGTGTGAATGCATTTGCATAAGGGTTAGACACACCAAATTTCAAGCCCATTTGAACAGTAGAGAAACCTAGGGAAAATATTTAAGAAAATGTCTATTAACTTAGAAAAATCATAGGAAATTCTACACACACCCATAGGGGTGAAACTTGAACATAGTAAACATAGTGACATTTGACACCTTAGGTTCAAATTTCATCCAATTTGGGGTTCATTAGGTCAGATAATTAGACAAGTCAAAGTTAACCCTTTAATTGAGCTTTAAAATTTCCAAAAATTACAATAAATCAAATTTAAATCTAAAAAATACAAACAAGACCTCTAACTGACCAGATTCATGTCCTTAATCAACGAAAATTATAATCCCTTGATCAGACATCAAATCAAACCTTAATTTAATTTTAATTGAAAACCAATATTTAATTAAAATAAATAATTAATAATAATTAAAAATTCCAAAAAAATTTCCAAACACTTGAGAATCACTTCTTAGGTTATCTCTGACCTTTGGAGTTGATTTCAAGGAGTTTGGAATTCATTTGGAGCAAAATCAAGAAAACCCTTCTAATTAAACAATTTTAAAAATTCAATAAATACATCAAACTTTGAAAAATTATAACTAACTCTAGAAAACTCCAAATTGACCAAACTCACTTGCATTCAACTCAAAATCAAGTCTAGTATTTATCAAAAATTACAAACCTTCAAAAATCAGTCAAAGTCAAAAAGTCAACAAATTGGTCAAACCTAGGTCAAATCAGTTCAAAACTTCAAACCTTCATAACTAATTGTAGAAAAATCCGATTTCAGCGTACTTACCTTCTAATTGATCGTATTAAGGTCTAGTATTTTAATAAAATATTAACTTTCTAGAAAACACTCATAATTAAAAAGTCAATTTTTGACCCTTTGATTAAGTGATTGGAATAATCCAGAAGATTCCCAAAATTCAAAAATCACTTTAAAACTCCAAAAATGTTTATTCAACTTTAAAATTAGCAATCAACAACCGTTAAAATCAATCTTAAATCATTAATGTTTGAACTCAAATTTAAATCTTTCCCTGAGCCTTTCAACCAACTAGAACTTCGAACAACTTTAACAATTTTCCCTCCTTAGGACATATCAAAACCACACGGCCTATATCACACACTTTAGATGGTTTGATAGGACAACCAACTCTAGTTTTAGGCTAGGCCGGTGTTTACTTTTCCGCTGTGTGCCGGGTTTTCGAGCTTTCACTGCATGCTGGTTGTTAGCTTAGAATTGATTGAATGTCTGTTTATTTATTTACTGCACTCTGTGTTGTGAGTATTGAGCATTTTAAATTTCAAATATTAAATGCTTGGGATTGATTATATCTTCTTGAGATTAAATATTAACTGCTTGGGATTATTTATATAACTGCTGATTATTAGGATAACCCTGCAGGATCGAGTCTAGACTTTTCAATTTTGATTAATGTAATTTGATATAATTTGAGTTGTATTTAAAGTGATTTTGAGTTGGGATGTTTAGATCCAACTTGAATTCCAAAGAGGAGAAGACATCCCTAAAGGGGAGAGTTTTCATCCATTTGGAAGATCAGGTTTGGATGCTCTTCGTTTATCCAAAGAGAAAAGATAACACCCCGTTCAAGGGAGGAGTTTCTTTTCATTTGGATATTCAGAACCGACGAATCAAGATGTTCGTGAGAAGACAAAGAAATGGACGACGAGAAGAATCCCAAATCTCAAAGTCACTTGAGTCATAGGATTAGAAATCCGGGTTGTTGGCAGTGGTGCCCGGCCACTTTATTTTCTGTAGACCCTGGTTTGTAATAAGCAAGGCAACTTTGCCTATGGACTTTCAATTTGAATATTAATTTAATTAATTTGATTGATGATTGATGTGATTGCGTATAGAATTACCTGCTTTTCGTAGTTTTTTGGCGTTTGTGTGCCGCTTTTGTTTTTGCCTGGACTCGTGAGACTCGTGAGGGTGTGAAAATTTTTATACTCATAACTTTAAAGTTTAAGATTTTAGCGAGTCTGAACAACATAGAAAGATAACGAATTTAGGAAATTAGCCGGGGATCGATCCCGGGGTCGCATGCATATTTCTGCACTCCTTCTCTCCTTGTTTTAGACCCTTCCCCGCCTGCGGGTAGAGTCCGGATAGTCTGACCTATGAGGACGAGGTGCCGGACCTGGGGAAGTCCAGTCTTCTAAAAAATTATTTTCTAAGCCTGTTTTTAACTTTCAAGCATATTTGATTTGGAGTTATTAACTAGCATGCATTGCATTAGAAACAGATTTAAAAGAGTCAAAATTTTAATTGCATTAGTCCTTAGCATTTTGCACCCAGCATAAGTCAAAGGGGCCAATTAGGATCTGCTCTAGATGTCGGCCCCGTTCTCAAAAACTTTTCTTAAATAACATCCCTACCACTCAACATTAAAAGACCAGACTCATATTTTAAAATCGTTTAGGTGGTTTAGCTGGCTCCCCAATCCAGGCCGGGGTAAGACCAGATTTGCACTGCATTAGCTAGGTTCGGGTCACCTTTTAGTGCCCAGTTTAGACTTAGGTTCTGAGGCTGGCTCGGGCCATAAGACCTCAACTTCCGGGAATTGAATCCCAAATTTCTAATAAAATGAACCACTTAAACTAAAAATTTCTTTCAATCAAATACAAGCCTAACACTTAGGATAGATTGAGGTGTTTCTGAAGTAATTCAGAATCTCAAAACACCTCCTACACTTCTTCCTTTGACTCCAGAAATAAGTGTTCAACATTGAACCAATCCCATTTGAAAATTCCTACCCTTTTGCTCCTTTGATATCGATCTTTGAAATTCTTAAATAAAATGTCTACCGCTATTTTAATCGAGAGTTTTCGTAGGAAATTCCAATTTCTACGATGTAATTAACTACGAGGGCTTGCGCTCGTAGGAGATTTAGTAACCCAGATTTAATTTTCAAAAATAAAAAATATTTCAAAATCTTTAATTAATTATTTTTGGGAAAATCAAATGATCATTATCGTCGTTTTTAGACGGTCGATAATAATTGATATTTTCTTTCTTCGTAGAGATATATCAGTTATTATTGTAATTCTAATTATAAGATTAATGATCTTCATCCAAATTAGCATAGTCAAATAATTTGAGTTTGACTATGACAATTTGGATAACTTTAAAGCTTCGAAATTTGAACCAATTAGTGAATGATATTTTCTCCGTTTGGGATGATATATTGTTCCTAATATTGTGTTAGATTTCGAAACTAGAGTTCAAAATTCAATTTTTCCAAAAATAATTAAATATTTTCAAAAAAAAATTATATATATATATTTAAATCATAAATATTTTTTTTAATCTAAACAAAAATGGCGACTCCGCTGGGGAAAAATCTCACTCTCCATCTTTAATAGCGGGTATAAATTTTATTGTATCGGTAGTTTTGACTACCTTTCTCTCCGTTGGTCCCTCTACCCATTTCTCTCTTGGGTGAGTGTGGCCAACTCAATTAAGACATGTCAAATGAGAGGTGAGTGTAGAAAATCTCCCTTTAAGTCGGGCTTGACATTTCGCCTCCAAGTTAATTGGTAGAGCGAAAGAGTCAAGCCAAATCCTTTTGTATATGTTGCAAACTCGCATGCGAATAAATCTAGCATGCTAAGTTTCACAATTTACAAAAAAATTCTTCAACCTTCGAAATTCAAATCCTCTTTCTTAAATCCATTACCATTGCTATATGTTTTTCTACAACATTTTCTTGTAGTTGAACATATACAATAAAAAATTCAAGTTTTGTTTCAATTAAAATCAATCTCGATATCTTATCAATATATACCGGATTGTAGCTCTTATAATCCGATATATGTGATAAAATATAAATTTATTTTCAAATTCAAAATTCAAGTTTTTAATTAAAATCTTTCCTTTTAATCTCAGATAATCAATCACTTCCAATGGCTGGAAAACTGTTGTTCTCAATGGACCGCGACTTAATGATTGAGGAATTGATTTATGAGAATTCGATTCAGTTTGGGATAGGGTTTAAGTCCCTTAGACTGGTCATGAATGGAGACACTTTGGTGGACCTAGCTGTTGAGGGTGAGAAGGATGTCCCTCTAGTTCAGTTAGCCATAGGAGCTGGAAACGACGCCCCTCCTAGTCTCTGGTCAGCACTGAATATTGCTAACGCACCCAAACACTTCCTAGAGGATGCAAAAAAGCTGGAGGCTGCCGCTGAAGCCAAGTCAATATTTGAGAAAGGATCTTCTAGTTCTGAAAACCTTTATGGCAGTAAAAATGCCAAAAAGAACTACCTCAGGAGGTTGAGGAAGAAAATCACAAAGACTAAGAAGGTGGCCGAGCTGAAGGCCTTGGGTAAAGTCGATCTTGAGGCTGCTGAGGAGCTGCCAATCCCTGCCTCTTCTCCACTCCTGAAAGGGAGTCGTTTTCACCCCCTCGCAGCTGCTGCAGGGGAGGAGAGAGTTACTCGGATAGCTAGCACTCCGCCTAGCCCAGTGGACTATTCTGTTAAGAGAACCCTGAAGGAGAAGCAAACTCTAAAAGCTAGGATGCTCAGAAATATTATCCATACTTGTGCTGCTCAAGTAGGACAGACTAAAGAACAATATGTCAAACACTTGAAAGGGGTGATTTCACATAAGCTTGAGAAAGAGGTGTTGAAAGAAGAAAAATCTGAAGCTAAGGATCTGACTCCTCAGCCAGTGAGGAAGAACCAGAAGTTTGTTAAACAACCTGTGACGTCAGTCTTAGTAGATGGATACCATTGGGTGCCCGCCTTCCGTCTGCAAAGACGGAGGAGATAGTGTTAACTGGGTCTGGCCAGAGTCGCCCTCTTAGTGGTAGACCACCAACCCCGCCTTCAAAGTTGTCTAAACTGGCCCCAGTGGTAGCAAAATCTAAAGAAATTCTGAAAGAGCAGAAACAAATTGATGTTAAGGGCAAGAGGCCCATGTCACCAGAAGAATCATGTGCAAGAAGGAAATTCAGTAGATGTATTGGAATTCAATTCAGGGAACCTCAAATTCAGATACCAGTTGAACTCCCTAGACTCCCAGTTCAGGGATGTGAGGACTCTGTTCGTGTTGATGTTGGAGCCCCCGCTGTTCAAGCCCCTCCATCACCAATTAAGATAGATGTCCCTCACCCTACTGAGGAGGTCACCCTTGCGACTACCGACCCTGGGACAGTCGAAGGGGAGGAGATGACCCAAGATCCTGATCAAGAAATGTTAGATCAATTGGTTAGTAGAGAAATCACTGAAGAAGATGCTAAGATTAGCAATATCTTTGATAAGCTAGATGTGAAAGAGTATGATCAAGTGATGGATTATGATGGATACTTACCAATCTATGCTGAAGCAATAGATGGGAGGCCAGTCGAGGAAGTGGTACAAGAAATCAGAGATATCCTTAAGAAGAAAGCTATTGATGAATTCAATCCGGATGAAGATGATCTGTTAGTTGATGAAGATCCAGTAGCAGATGTTCATATGGTTGAAACTCGATCATCAACTAAAGATGTTGAGGCTTCTAAACACCGTTCTGGTAAAGATGAAGAGTCAGCAGCGGTAGATTCAGATTCAGATACTTCTGTCAAGTTGAGGGAAAAAGATGAATATATTTTGAGCCTTGAAAGAAAACTCGAGGAGATGATGATGAAAGTTGAACAAATGCAGAGTCAGCTTTTGCAGTCACAGCAGTCGAGACCTGAGCCGTTGCAGCCCACAGTACACACAACGGGCGAGCACAGCAGGAAAGCTGATTCAAATCCCAAACTTCCAGAAGTTACTTCTCCAGTGTCTCCACCAGAAAAGGATATCCGTCAGATGATTGAAACCCAGGTAAGGGAGGCCTTAGCCCATTCACAAGGAACTGTATCTATTCCAAAGGGTAGACCCTACCCCGAGGAATATGATTTGGTTCCTTATCCAAAGGGCTTTGTGCCACCTTCTTTCAAAGTTTTTAGTGGTTTAGAAAATCCGAGGCAGCATTTGGCCCATTTTCGAGCGAGCTGTTGCAACGCAGGTGGGTCAGATGCTCTACTCTTTCGTCAGTTTGTGAGTAGTTTGTCCGGTATTGCTTTTGAGTGGTACGCAGATTTACCCAATGGTTCTGTAAAAACTTTTACTGAGCTCGAGGGTCTCTTTTTAAAGAGATTCTCAGGAGCTCAACAACGTGTAACCGTTGGTGATCTCGTCATCGAAAAGCAAAAATCGGACGAGCCTTTGGTTGATTACATCTTGAGATGGAGAAACCTTTCAATGAAATGTGAACCCCAATTGCAAGAGCAACATGCAGTGGAAATTCTTCTAAAGAATATCCACGGGCCTATTGCTTTTCTGCTAAAAGGGTTTACAATCAAAACCTTTGAAAAGCTTCTTAATAAAGCTAGTAATCTACAGGAAGAGGCCTCCAAAATGCCATTCCTGAAGGATTCTACTGAAGAGAAGAAGGCTAGTAAACCGTTGAAGTCCTTTGAAAAGAGAACAGCAACGGTTTCAGCAGTTGACAAAGGGAAGAAACCGATCAATACCCAATCGAGTAATCCTACAACTCAACAAACTCAAAAATCTCAACCTTTTCAGGTAACCTCTCAGCCTACTAGAGAATCTCACCAGATTACTTTTAAAGAGAGATTGGCTCGTCCGTATCCATTTAAAAGGGAGTCGGTGAGGAAGATTTTTAGGAGCCTTTTAAAGAAATCAGATTTTCGATTGCCGGAGGCCAAGAAGCCGGAAGAGGCAAATAAAAAAGATGATCCAACATTTTGCCCCTACCATCGCATGTTAGGCCACACAATCGAAGACTGTATTGTCTTTAAGGATTGGCTTGAGAAGAACTTCCGTCAAGGTAATATTGTAATTCCAAAGGAGTACCTGGTCGATCCGGATCAAGGGTCTGTCAAATCCATTTCAGGTAAAAACTCTAATCCTTCTTTGTCCCTTGAAGATGGTTGGGATATAGCATTATCCCGAGCATTTAAAAAGTCGATTAACCGATCTTTTCGTCTTTCTCAACAGTTACCGACGAGAGCCCGGGGCCCGATCTGGGAAGTTGACCTAGAGGCATCGCAGGACGACGTTGGGACAGTTTCCTCTCGAGTAGTTGTAGAAACTACTGTAATAAATAAAAATAAAAAGAGTGAACCTTTTGTAGAGAGGAAATTTGTTGATGAGAGATCTGTACAAGTGGTGGATGGTGGCTCAAAACCATTGACCCCACTAAAGTTATCTGACTTTTACTTTGCCCCATCAAAGGCAAATGGTCAAAAATTGAATAAAAAGAAATATCCTTCTGCAAATATTTTGATGATTAGTGTTGAGAATGAAGTTTTAAATGACTCTTCCATTGAAAATAATCCGGAGCCAGCTGAAGATAATCAAGAAGTTCAAAAACCCAGCTCTCCAGATTTGACCCTTCAAGGGGAAGATGAATCTAATATCGTATCAGATGGTGATACCCCTGAAATTAATTTTCAAGGGAATCCCGTCGTGATAGATTTTTCAGATTCAGATTCCCATTCAGAAAATGACAATCAACCGCCTAAGGAGAGCGTAGACCTCCCCGTAGACTGTCCTTCCGATGAAATCGTGCAAGTACAATTACGGGATGGCAAGGTTTTACCCCCTAGGATTCCCCCACAGGAAAAGGGAAAGCAAGTTGTTTCCACTGATCCGATTCTAATCCCCACTCAACAATCAAACCCTCCTTCAAATTTATCGGGTCCTGATATTAAAGTTCCAAGTGTTGATTATAATGTCTTAGCTCACCTTAGGAAGTTGCCTGCTAAGTTGAGTATTTACGACGCCCTTGTCCTTTCAAAAGAGATGAGGGAGACTCTAATTAAAGCACTTCTCGACCCAGAGATTTGCTTAGCTCAACTCGCTTCGACTTCCGAGGAAGAAGCTTTGTACTTCAAAGAAGTTCCAGGAGTTACTTTCTCTGACGAAGATCTACTCCTTGGTACGGCCGATCACAATCGTCCACTTTACATTACTGTAAATGTGGGCAATTTCAAGCTATCAAGAGTTCTTGTTGATCCGGGTGCATCGGTCAACGTGATGAACATAAAGACTCTCGCATACCTTAAAGTTGATATTAGCAAGCTCTCAACCGATAGGATGGTGCTTCGTGGGTTCAACGAAAAAGGCGAGAAGGCTTTAGGTTCAATCACACTTCTTCTAGAGATAGGAGAGTTAAAAACTGAAGCGAAATTTCATATAATCGATTCGGTGACGTCCTTTAACGCTATCCTAGGTAGGCCCTGGATCCATGAATATAGGATGGTTCCTTCCACCCTACACCAATGCATCAAGTACCAACGAGATGGCATTGAGTTTGCAATTAAGGGTGATCTGCAACCATTCTCTATTCACGAGATCGGGATCTACGAGGATGCTGCATATTATGTTCCCAAAGGGTCCACTACCAAATCTCAGGTAGAGATCAACGTTAAGGAGGAAAAGGCAGAAATTCAAAGTTCAAAAGCAATTCAAAATTAAGAAAAGAAAAAGTCAAGAATCAAAAAGGCCAAAATTCAAGTAGTGAAGACGATGTCGAGCGCGTGGTTTTTAGGCCTCCAATCAACCTGCCTCAAAGAGGTGGAAGGATGGCCCAAAGAGCACGCGGCCGAGGTCGCCCTCCAGTTGAAAAGAGAAATTCCCCAATATACATCGAACTTGAAACAAGTTCTGATGAAGAATCAAGAAAAAGGGGAGCTAGAATTGCTTTTGACTACAAAAAAATCAATCCTCCTCCAAAGTTTGATCTCACCTTGGATTCAGATAGTGACCAGGAGGGTAATGATTCTAAGCCTCAAAGTGACGAGCCTGAATTGAGTATTTATGAAAAGCTTAATAGGGCCGTTGAATCCTTAACCTTAACCCCACTGTCTGCTGACAGAGTCTCAGGGTTAGTAATTAAGGATGCCCCTAACTTAGATGGAGAAGTAAGGAAAGTCCAGAGGTTCTTCCCTGGCACCTCCTCCTCAAGGAATGAAGGTGATGTAATCCTTGAAGAGGCAGATTTTAATGAATTAATGGAGTTACCTTTTGGCTACTTTCCTCTTGGTGTTAAGGCTCTTATCTCTAAAGGTTTCGCTCCGAGTCGATGGACTAAGGGTCAAGCTAGATACCACCAAAATATTTGGAATTCAAAATTCAATAAAAATTGGACAAATGGTATCGGCTTTGGTACCGTTGGTTCATTTGACGATGATGAATATTGTTTGATGATAACTAGTCATTCTGAATCTAAAAGTGTCCCTACAAAAGTCGTTGATTCACTCGACAAACTTTGTTTGGAGACCTTAAATGATTCTGATGAAGTTCAAATTCAAGATGCACCCCCTGAATTTGAAGAAGAAATCAAATCGACAATTGATGAACTTAAAGAAATCAACCTTGGAACAGCGAACGACCCTCGCCCCACTTTTATAAGTTCTTTGTTGAGTGAGGATGAGTCTAAGGATCTAATTCAACTTCTATCCGAGTTTAAGGACTGCTTCGCTTGGGCATACGATGAAATGCCAGGCTTGTCTGCCAATGTAGTAGTTCATAAACTTGGAATTCGGCATGACGCCATTCCTGTCAAACAAGCTCCACGACGCATGCGTCTGGAGATCGAACAACAAGTCATTTCTGAAGTCAAGAAATTGGCCGAGGCTGGATTTATCCGGGAGGAACAATACCCTTCTTGGGTAGCCAGCGTCGTGCCTGTTCGAAAGAAAAATGGTCAAATCCGGGTCTGTGTTGACTATAGAGACCTGAATAAGGCATGTCCTAAGGATGAATTTCCTTTGCCTATTCCAGAACTCATGGTGGATATTGCCTCTTCGCACGTTGTTTTCTCCTTTATGGATGGCTCATCTGGTTATAACCAAATCAAGATGGCCCCAGAAGATGAGAGAAACACTGCATTCAGAAGTCCTATAGGGATCTTTTGTTATAAAGTGATGCCATTTGGCCTTAAAAATGCCGGTGCAACCTACCAGCGGGCTATGACTCGAATCTTTGACGACTTAATCCATAATCAAGTCGAATGTTATATTGATGATTTAGTTGTCAAGAGTAAAGTTAAAGAGGCTCATCTTTATGACTTAAGAATCGTCTTCGAGCGGTTGCGCCGTTACGACCTTAAGATGAATCCCTTGAAATGCGCTTTTAGCGTCACGTCTGGGAAATTCCTAGGTTTCGTAGTAAGGCACCGCGGAATTGAAATTGATCCTGCCAAAATTGAAGCTATCTTAAATATGCCACCTCCTAAAAGCCTTACTCAATTAAGGTCTCTTCAAGGTAGACTGGCGTATATAAGAAGATTCATTTCCAATCTTTCTGGAAGATGTCAACCATTCTCGGTCCTTGCTAAAAAGAATGCCAAATTCATTTGGGACGAGAAATGTCAATCTGCTTTTGAAAATATCAAACAATACCTGACAAATCCACCAGTCTTAGCAGCTCCTATTCCGGGGAGACCTTTAATCCTTTACACTGCGGCCCTTGACGAGTCTCTTGGGGCCCTCCTTGCTCAAGTCAATGATGAGGGGAAAGAGAATGCTCTCTATTACCTAAGTCGGAGGCTTCTTCCAACAGAAATTCGATATCCAACGATCGAGAAACATTGTCTTGCCTTAATTTTTGCAGTACAAAAACTAAGACATTATATGCTTTCTCACCAAGTAAATTTGATTTCCAGTGTTAATCCCCTGCAATATCTTATGACCAGGCCTACGCTATCAGGACGTTTGGCTCGTTGGTCTATGATATTGCTTCAGTTTGAAATCACTTTCATTCCCCTGCGTGCTGTGAAAGGGCAGGCCGTCGCCGACTTCCTTGCGGCACACCCGTTGCCGGCAGAATCTCCTTTGAATGATGATTTACCTGATGAGCAAATCATGAGTTTAAAGGAACCTAACAATCAAGTGTGGGAGATGTATTTTGATGGAGCTGCGTCCTCCCAACGGGGCAAAGCACATCAACCTACTATCCCTGGAAAAGCCGGAATTGGCCTGGTATTCATAACACCGGATAAGGGAATGATGTACTTTTCCTACCATTTATCAGAACCTTGTACAAATAATGAGGCTGAGTACGAAGCTCTGATAACTGGCCTGGAACTTACAATTCTAATGGAGATTAAAGAGATTAAAATCTTTGGTGACTCTCAATTGGTGATCAACCAGATTGCGGGAACCTATAAGGTTTTGAATCCTAAACTCCTGAAATACCACAAGTACACCAGTCACTTGCTCGAGCAAATTCCCATCGTAACTATGTATAGGATTCCCCGTGGAAGCAATTCTTCGGCAGACGCTCTTGCAAAGCTTGCGAAGGAATTTGCTTGTCCAGAAGAAGATTCAATCCCTATAGAGGTACAAGGTCGTCAAGTCCTGTCTCCTATAGATTTGGAGTACGTCAATAAACAAATGTCTCGGGTCTTTTCTACCTCTTCAGCAGTCAATGAAGAGGGAGATTGGAGACAACCAATAATCGAATATCTTCAAAAAGGCAAGCTCCCTCGCGAGAAATCACTTGCCAATCAAATCAGGAAACGTGCCCTATCTTACGCACTAGTCAATAATACGTTGTACCGACGATCGTTCGATCAGATGTGGCTCCGTTGTTTAGACAAATGTGAGGCCCTGAAGATTGCTAACGAAGTCCACGCTGGACTATGCGGTGCTCATCAATCGGGTCCTAAGATGAAAATGAAAATCAAAAGACTTGGATACTATTGGCCTACAATGATTGACGATTGCATGAAAATTGCAAAATATTGTCACCAGTGCCAAGTACATGGTGTGATTTTACATCAGCCGCCTAATGTGTTGCATCCCACGATAGCCTCGTGGCCCTTCGAAAGTTGGGGCACAGATGTCATTGGGCCAATTGACCCTCCTTCTTCAAAGGGTCATCGCTTCATCTTAGCAGCGACTGATTATTTTTCAAAGTGGGCGGAAGCAGTCCCACTAAGAAATGTAACATCACATCATGTAATGAAATTCTTTCGTGACCATATCGTATATAGATTCGGCGTACCACGTAGAATCATATCCGATAATGGGTCCGCTTTCAAGTCTACAAAGATCAACAATTTTGCGAATCGCCATGGTATTGATTGGAGATACTCAACGATCTATTACCCACGGGCTAATGGATTGGCTGAGGCCTTCAATAAAACTTTGGTTCAAATCATCAAAAAGACCCTCGATGATAATAAACGACAGTGGGATGAGAGGTTGGTGGAGGCTTTGTGGGCCTACAGGACCACTTATCGAACCCCGACCCAATCCACACCGTTTGCACTAGTGTATGGATCTGAGGCCGTACTTCCTCTAGAAGTTCAAATCCCTTCACTCAGAATTGCAATGCAGAACCAAATCACAGCTCAACAAAATGCACAACTCCGTTTAGAAGAGCTTGAAGCTCTTGAAGGACGTCGTCTTCAAGCTCAGCAAAATCTAGAATTGTATAAGGCCCGAATGATTCAAGCTCACGATAAGTTAGTGCGACCTAGAACCTTCCGAGTAGGCGACTTGGTCTTGGTTCTTCGGAGGCCTATCTTAGCGTACCGAAAACTCGGTGGAAAGTTTGAACCAACTTGGGAAGGACCCTTTGTAGTAGAAACAGTCTACGAAGGAGGCTCGTATCAGCTAGTGGATTGTAAAGGAAATCACCCGATGCTTCCTGTAAACGGGCGTTTCCTTAAGAAATACTATGCTTGATGTAGCTCAAAATTTTCAATCAATAAAACTTTTAAAGTTTTCAATAAATCTTACTCAATTCTGTTCGAATCTTTTAAAATTCAATATCTCGTGTTTCTTTTCTTAAGATTAAGAAGTTAATTTTCAAATCTTTTGGTCTTAGGATTAAGCCCTTTAGCGATGGAATATACCCCTTCTGGTACCATCCCAAAATTCAATTTTAAACCCTGATTTTATATAGAGCAAGTTTCCTCTATATACGGTCATTCAAGCCTGATCTCTTATGTAAAGCAAGTTTCCTTTACATATAATCTTTCCAGACTCGATCATTCGCAGAGAGAGTTTTCTCTACCAATGATCAATCCAGATCCGATCCTCTATATAGAGCAAGTTTCCTCTATATATATGATCATTCAAGCCGGGTCCTCTATGTAAAGTAAATTTCCTTTACATATGACCAATCCATACCCGATCATTTGTAGAGCAAGTTCCCTCTACCAGTGGTCATGCCAGAGCTGATTCTATTTAGAGCAAGTTTCCTCTACATACAATCGTTCAAATCTGATCTTCTGTGTAAAGCAAGTTTCCTTTACATATGATCAATCAATATCTGATCTTTCTTGGGAAGCAAAGCTTCCTTCCCATAAGATCTTTAATTATCTTTTTCTTTAAGGATATATGTGAGTCATCGTGCTTTCTCTCCTTAGAATTAGATCTACTAGTGGTAGAGTACGCCCCTCGTGGCACTACCCGAGTATCAATTTTAAATTCAAGCCTCTATAGTTAGGAATTCTTCCTTTCTATACGATCACCCAGATCTTCTTCTCCATAGGGATAGAATTTGTCTATCCTTAGGATCAAAAAATCCAGACTTCACCTTTAATTCGGTCAACGCCAATATGTGCAATAGAATTTCATTCTATTACACATATTGGGGGTCCATTTGTTGACCTCATTTTTGCATGAGGTCATTAAGGACCCATCCAGATCAATCTAGACCTCAAATCAATCCTGATTTCAACTCAAACCTGATCTCAATTCAATTTAATCCTCAATTAAAATCCAGACTCCAGTCCAGTTCAAGATCTTAATCTTCAGTTCAAACTTTGATCTTATTTTTGATCAAACTTCAACTTTATCCAATCAATTATGATCTTCCAAATGATCATAAATGATTTAGATAACTCAAATTTAATTAATCAAATTCAAAATCCAGACAAAATCCAAAAATCTAGACTCAAATCCAAGGTCCAGAAGCCTTGTCCTAAAGGCCTTTTCCAGGGATTTTTCAAATATTTCAAAACCCTATCAAATGACCTCTGATTCAGAGTCTGTCAGTTGCATACTGATAGGACATGTCTCTGGAGGAAACTCTCCAAATTTGAGTCCATTCTGAGGTCTCTAACCCTAGAAACTTAATTAAAATCCAAAGGCTGTAAAACCTTCAAATATTTACGGCCTATGCCACTGGACCTGCCATCAAGTGGATTTCGACCTTAGAGCTTTCTCCAAAGTTTCTAATTACTTCCAGACCCTTAATTATAACTCACTGAACATTAAACTATATTTTGGTTAATCCACTTTGACCCCCAGTTGACCAGGGGTCAAAATGACCAAAATACCCCTATGGGGTTCAAATGGTGATTTCAAACCAAATGAACTCCGAATTGAACACAACTACTTCCAGCAAGTTTTAAATGTTATTACAAACCTGTTGGACCCATTCTCATGCCCTGGGTCAACCTGGTTGACTAAGTCAACTGAGTTGACCTAAGAGGCCCTTTAAGGGTCCAAACAGGTGTTTTGATCCAAATGACCTCTTTGAGCCATGAAACCACTTCCATTGGTCTTAGAATGTCATTTCAAACCTGTTGAACCTGACCCCAGCCTCTGAGTCAACCTAGTTGACTAGGTCAACCAATTTTGACCCAGATGACCCTTAATGGGCCCAATAAGGCCCATTTAGCTAAATAAAATTCCATAAATCCTGGAATCACTTCCAATAGACTCAAAATATTATTTCAAATTGATTGAACCCATTTCCAGACCCTGGAACCACCTGGTTGACCAAATCAACCAATTTTGGCTTAAGGGCCCATTAAGGGCCCAATAAGCTTATTTGACCCAATGTGACCCATTTAAAATCTTTCAACCCATCCAATTAACACCCAAGGCATCATCACATGCCACCTTAGCCTTTAGTTGACTATTTGACTGGTCAAACAGTCAATACAAGTCATTTAGTGGGTTAAGGATGGTCAAATGAGCCCCTTAAGAGCCTTAATTAACCCTTAAAATTAATCCTCTCTAATCTAAACCTTTACAGCTGTTAAGACATCATCTAGAAGCTTTCTAGAACTCATCACAGCCCTTGGATGAAGATCTAATGATCCTTATCAATTCTATATGCTTGCATAAGGACAAAGGACATATTTCATCATGGCATGTCCTTTGATTCCCTGCACTTACCCACTCTTGGGACATATGTTAGCATCACAGCAACTCCCTCAGTCAATCACAGCCACCCATTTGTTTTAGGAATGATTCAAGAGAGCAAAATATCCTAATTAAGCTTATCTTAAAAAAAAAAAACCCTCTCTCACTTGCTCTCTGATCCATAGCTATTCTAGCCCTCAAAAAACCCTCAAAAATCTTCTCCAAGTCTTTCCCTAACTTTTCCAAGCCTTCCCCCACGAAAATCTAGCCTCCAAAGCCTTGTTTGGTGAAGAGAGAGAAGTTTAGAGAGAGAATCAGGAAATTCCAAATTAACATCCAATCCAGCAAGATCGAGCTCCTGAAGTCTTCTACAAAGTTGAAGAGGATCTTAGCAGCTTTCCAACAAGCCCAAGAAGTCAAAAATCCGACGGTTGGATTGTAAGTTATGACCATTTTAAGTTTAATTTTAAAATTGAAACTGTAGAAAATATAAAATGCATGGAGCCTCCAAACTCTAGGCATTGTTAGATTATGTTTCCATCTAGCTACAGTTCAAATTTCATGCAATTTCGTTGAGTATTTTGAAAGTTATGGGCATTTGAAAATTTCCAACTCTGGTTCAACCAGAACCGTCCGATCGCGCCTTTAGCTCGATCGGATGGCCCAGAAACGGCCACGTGGCCCCTCCTGAACACGGCGTCTTCCCTTGGATTCGAACCCGCGCCGTTTCAAACCGCGGGTGATGACGTGGCGCAATCTGGGCCGTCTATCTCACCCGCGGTCGATCGGACGGCTAACCTAGCCGTCCGACGTGGTTAAGTGGCGGGACCCTGCCCTGCCACGTGGCGCGCTGCCATTGGGCGCCGCCAATCCGGCGCCAATGATTGGCGCCGGCGGTCAATTTGACCAAAAAGGGTCAAAAATAATTCAGAAAAATGCCCAGATCTTCCAAAATTCATAGAAAATCGAATTGTTCACCAAATTGAACGTTCTTGGGCTCGTTGGAAAGGTAATTACATCTAGTATTTAATAAAATTAAATTCAAGTTGATTTGGTTTCTGAATTGTGAGATATTTTCATTTGTTTGAATTATGTTTTTTGCAAATTTCTCACAATCCAGTGATCAATTGGAGCCCAAATTTTGGTGGATGATTATTGGGTATCTTAGTCATGTTCACTAATTTTTCTAGGGTCAGATACCTAATGGATTTCTGTGATGTGAATTTGCAAGGTAAAGGGTCCATTTTGGACCCTAAAGTTTGAAAATTCATAACTCTTTAGGTTCTTATTGTTTTACTGTGAAATTTCTGTGGTGTGAATGCATTTGCATAAGGGTTAGACACACCAAATTTCAAGCCCATTTGAACAGTAGAGAAACCTAGGGAAAATATTTAAGAAAATGTCTATTTAACATAGAAAAATCCTAGGAAATTCTACACACATCCAATAGGGGTGAAACTTAAACATAGTAAACATAGTGACATTTTACACCTTAGGTTTAAATTTCACCTAATTTGGGGTTCATTAGGTCAGATAATTAGACAAGTCAAAGTTAACCCTTTAATTGAGCTTTAAAATTTCCAAAAATTACAATAAATCAAATTTAAATCTAAAAAATACAAACAAGACCTCTAACTGACCAAATTCATGTCCTTAATCAATGAAAATTATAATCCCCTTGATCAGACATCAAATCAAACCTTAATTTAATTTTAATTGAAAACTAATATTTAATTAAAATAAATAATTAATAATAATTAAAAATTCCAAAAAAATTTCCAAACACTTGAGAATCACTTCTTAGGTTATCTCTGACCTTTGGAGTTGATTTCAAGGAGTTTGGAATTCATTTGGAGCAAAATCAAGAAAATCCTTCTAATTAAACAATTTTAAAAATTCAATAAATACATCAAACTTTGAAAAATTATAACTAACTCTAGAAAACTCCAAATTGACCAAACTTACTTGCATTCAACTCAAAATCAAGTCTAGTATTTATCAAAAATTACAAACCTTCAAAAATCAGTCAAAGTCAAAAAGTCAACAAATCGGTCAAACCTAGGTCAAATCAACTCAAATCTTCGAACCTTCATAACTAATTATAGAAAAATCCAATTTCAGCGTACTTACCTTCTAATTGATCGTATTAAGGTCTAGTATTTTAATAAAATATTAACTTTCTAGAAAACACTCATAATTAAAAAGTCAATTTTTGACCATTTGATTAAGTGATTGGAATAATCCAGAAGATTCCCAAAATTCAAAAATCACTTTAAAACTCCAAAAATGTTTATTCAACTTTAAAATTAGCAATCAAACAACCGTTAAAATCAATCTTAAATCATTAATGTTTGAACTCAAATTTAAATCTTTCCCTGAGCCTTTCAACCAACTAGAACTTCGAACAACTTTAACAATTTTCCCTCCTTAGGACATATCAAAACCACACGGCCTATATCACACACTTTAGATGGTTTGATAGGACAACCAACTCTAGTTTTAGGCTAGGCCGGTGTTTACTTTTCCGCTGTGTGCCGGGTTTTCGAGCTTTCACTGCATGCTGGTTGTTAGCTTAGAATTGATTGAATGTCTGTTTATTTATTTACTGCACTCTGTGTTGTGAGTATTGAGCATTTTAAATTTCAAATATTAAATGCTTGGGATTGATTATATCTTCTTGAGATTAAATATTAACTGCTTGGGATTATTTATATAAATGCTGATTATTAGGATAACCCTGCAGGATCGAGTCTAGACTTTTCAATTTTGATTAATGTAATTTGATATAATTTGAGTTGTATTTAAAGTGATTTTGAGTTGGGATGTTTAGATCCAACTTGAATTCCAAAGAGGAGAAGACATCCCTAAAGGGGAGAGTTTTCATCCATTTGGAAGATCAGGTTTGGATGCTCTTCGTTTATCCAAAGAGAAAAGATAACACCCCGTTCAAGGGAGGAGTTTCTTTTCATTTGGATATTCAGAACCGACGAATCAAGATGTTCGTGAGAAGACAAAGAAATGGACGACGAGAAGAATCCCAAATCTCAAAGTCACTCGAGTCATAGGATTAGAAATCCGGGTTGTTGGCAGTGGTGCCCGGCCACTTTATTTTCTGTAGACCCTGGTTTGTAATAAGCAAGGCAACTTTGCCTATGGACTTTCAATTTGAATATTAATTTAATTAATTTGATTGATGATTGATGTGATTGCGTATAGAATTACCTGCTTTTCGTAGTTTTTTGGCGTTTGTGTGCCGCTTTTGTTTTTGCCTGGACTCGTGAGACTCGTGAGGGTGTGAAAATTTTTATACTCATAACTTTAAAGTTTAAGATTTTAGCGAGTCTGAACAACATAGAAAGATAACGAATTTAGGAAATTAGCCGGGGATCGATCCCGGGGTCGCATGCATATTTCTGCACTCCTTCTCTCCTTGTTTTAGACGCTTCCCCGCCTGCGGGTAGAGTCCGGATAGTCTGACCTATGAGGACGAGGTGCCGGACCTGGGGAAGTCCAGTCTTCTAAAAAATTATTTTCTAGGCCTGTTTTTAACTTTCAAGCATATTTGATTTGGAGTTATTAACTAGCATGCATTACATTAGAAACAGATTTAAAAGAGTCAAAATTTTAATTGCATTAGTCCTTAGCATTTTGCACCCAGCATAAGTCAAAGGGGCCAATTAGGATCTGCTCTAGATGTCGGCCCCGTTCTCAAAAACTTTTCTTAAATAACATCCCTACCACTCAACATTAAAAGACCAGACTCATATTTTAAAATCGTTTAGGTGGTTTAGCTGGCTCCCCAATCCAGGCCGGGGTAAGACCAGATTTGCACTGCATTAGCTAGGTTCGGGTCACCTTTTAGTGCCCAGTTTAGACTTAGGTTCTGAGGCTGGCTCGGGCCATAAGACCCCAACTTCCGGGAATTGAATCCCAAATTTCTAATAAAATGAACCACTTAAACTAAAAATTTCTTTCAATCAAATACAAGCCTAACACTTAGGATAGATTGAGGTGTTTCTGAAGTAATTCAGAATCTCAAAACACCTCCTACACTTCTTCCTTTGACTCCAGAAATAAGTGTTCAACATTGAACCAATCCCATTTGAAAATTCCTACCCTTTTGCTCCTTTGATATCGATCTTTGAAATTCTTAAATAAAATGTCTACCGCTATTTTAATCGAGAGTTTTCGTAGGAAATTCCAATTTTCTACGATGTAATTAACTACGAGGGCTTGCGCTCGTAGGAGATTTAGTAACCCAGATTTAATTTTCAAAAATAAAAAATATTTCAAAATCTTTAATTAATTATTTTTGGGAAAATCAAATGATCATTATCGTCGTTTTTAGACGGTCGATAATAATTGATATTTTCTTTCTTCGTAGAGATATATCAGTTATTATTGTAATTCTAATTATAAGATTAATGATCTTTCATCCAAATTAGCATAGTCAAATAATTTTGAGTTTGACTATGACAATTTGGATAACTTTAAAGCTTCGAAATTTGAACCAATTAGTGAATGATATTTTCTCCGTTTGGGATGATATATTGTTCCTAATATTGTGTTAGATTTCGAAACTAGAGTTCAAAATTCAATTTTTCCAAAAATAATTAAATATTTTTCAAAAAAAAAATTATATATATATATATTTAAATCATAAATATTTTTTTTAATCTAAACATCATGTAAATAGATTTCACACTATATGAAAGTGTAATGTGGGGTTAAGCTCATTGAAGTGCATGTGTAGTGTCCACTTTGAAAATCCTACATTTTTTATTGTCTTTTGAGTGCATAAAGGGAAAACTCATGAAAAGTCTAAATAATATTAGAGACCAACACACCCAAGTTGATTCATGATATCAAAAAATGATTATAAAGCTAGGTTCCTCTATTACTTAGATGCAAATAACTCCCTTCTCTTCGAGGTTCTGAGGAAAAAAAAAAACCTTCAAGTGGACATAAAAAATGAAATAGCATATGGAGAATTAAAGCAATACAAGACTGCTCATCTTATTCTTGATGATTTGAGCCATAGAAACCTTTATTTATTTTCTTAAGAGTTTGACTCAATGATAAGCTCAATATTGGTTTGGGGAGGAAACCAACAAAAATATTTTGATTAAAACTATACTATTTTATGAACAGTGTAGAACTAAGCTACTTAGTGATGGATAGTCTATCTCTACTGTCATTTTCATTGCTCGACGTTTTTAACCATACCTCTAAGCATATCCCATATATCACTAAAAAACATCTCCATCAAGTTCTTTAGAAGCTTGAGCTTTTTGATAAATAAAGTAGGCATTAGACAAAGATTAGTGAATATGGTATTGATTATATGTTGAGAATTAACCAAAGGAAAAATGCTTATTGAATTCATTATAAAATATTTTTATCAAGTGTAATTAAGTCCTAAAGATGTCAAGTAGTGAGGCAGTGAGCAAGCTTGGATCATTCATAGTAATGGCATCTTATAGAAGAATTGAAGAAAAGTTAATGCATAAAAGCTCATCAAGCTTAGTCCTCCGTTATGTCCCTTGTATCAAGTTTTATATAACTATCAATCAAGTTAAGTACAAGACCATGCTATCTAAAATATGCTTTGCTTTTGGGATTAGTGTAAAATATTTAATTATCTTTAGTGATTCTTAACTTATTGTTAATCATACTTTATGAAACTATGAAGTCAAAATCCAATTCAAAGCATATAATTTGACCGAAGTGATCTAAAAATTATGTAAGTTTGAGATTTTCAATCTCTCTCAAGAAGAAAACTATTTGTTAAACATCTTGTAAAGGTATGAATAATCTCACACAACTTCTACCCATGTTTTGATACTTTCCTCTATCGATGAAGTCAAAGAAATACAAATCACAAAGGGAGAGTACAAGTACACACTAATTTATACCTTCCTAACTATAAGCATCATTCCATACTATCAAGAAGATGTCATTACTGCACATTATATTAAGTGGACACATGCTACATTATCTCATATGGGAATTTTTTTATAAAATCATTATCAAGTTTTTGATGCTTGCACCCCACGTTAAAGAACTCTTGGAAGAGATTACTAGGAAGAGTGTGAAAATTACTCGATGGGAGAAAATCTCATAAATAAAGCCTTTGATATGATGCCTTATAATTCACTAAGATTTAAAGGAGTATGTTCAATGGTGTAGAGCTTTTCAACTCTATGGTAGTTCACTTTATTAACCGAGTAATTGTTTAAACTTATAATATATTATTCTCAAATTATAGATTGGTTTTCATTAGCTCATTTCCCATGATGACTCAATGGATAAGATTATTGATGGGATGGCTAGCAATATGAGCTAGTATGTGACTTGTTGAGTTTGAAATATGCTCAAGTTTTTTTTATATATATATAAAATTAATAGAAGCCCACTAAATAAGAGAATCAAATAATAAGTGATAGAGTAGAGTGTTGAACACACAAGGAAGTGTTTTGCTTAATTATAAATCAACTATTACTGCTACTTCAAATACATGACTTATCCTATTGAAAATAAAAATGATGTTTTGGAGTTTTTATCATTGAAAGAAAAACTTGCAAATATATTTTTATACTTATGAAAATAAAGTGTTTTGGATTAATGAATGTAAATAGCATAATTTTTCTAATGAGACTCTTTGATTTAATATGTGGATCAGATAAATGCATCTCTAGATATATGTCAAGCTTGCAGGAGCGAAAAAAAAAAAAAAAGATTTATGACATTCTTATAGTTTTACTCTCCATTTAAGTATTCTATTTCTATGCATGCCAACATTCAATTTAATATTCCTAATTATTTTAGCAATCCTCTATCGAGGCTATATCTCACACTAAATATTTTAACTGTACACATGATCATTGTATACATTAAATAAAGAATATGATATATTAAAAATATCAATTTATCATTCAAGGAATTAGAGTCTACATCATAAGTACTTACTACTATACGTTTTACATCAGTCCAAATTAGAGAATTAGCAGGACATCGAAGATATAACAAGAAAACTGATCATCTTCATTTCATTCATTGAAAAAGATACAAGAGAAGTAATAAAAAATTGTCATCCAAAAGGATCACATGATCTTCTTCACATACACTCCTTACACTAACCACAGAGTTGCGTAAAACAAGCTAAAATCTCCATAAAGAAAAGTATCTTGCACTTCTCTAACCTCCCTTAAACTTTACTATAAGGGGGCACTAAAGAAATACACTTAAAATTATAGAATTTCACTCAAGTGAAAGAACTCCTTAAACAACATAATTGAAAAACTATTTATAAGAAGTATAAGGATAGGCTTGGGCACCACGTTGCTCGACAAGGTGGCACTATGGCTATAAAAAATGAACTAACGCCTTAGTGTTGTAATGTTGACTCCACTGCAGCGCTGGTTGACCTGACATGGCTAATGATTAAAACGACACATCTTTTGGCTGGGTCGGCATGGCTCCTCACATTGACAATTGTTCCATCACAATGCTCAAAAAGGTTGAATGCTACGACGATGCAAGGATTAGCACTCATTTTTCTGAGGCTTTAATGTTGCGGTGCTATTTTTGGGTATAGCAGCGCAGTGTTACACAACAACGCTAACCATTGTGATGCTTCAGCGCTTGAAAATAGAGAATCTGGAGCTGTAATGCTCGAATATGGTGCCGGAGTGCTATGATACTCAACGTTGTAGCGCTTCCAATGATGGCACTCTAGCGTTGTTCAACACTTATCATTTTGATCTATTTTGTACATTTATTGTACAAACATCACTAAAATAACATTTTCACTGAATTTAAATATAATAAATAATACATAATTTACACTTAACAATTATACTTATTATTACTAACAACTTCACTAATTTGATACCACTAAAATTTTTATTTTTTTTATCTAATCAGATATCCTTACCCTTTGGGCCTTTGGCTTGCTATCATCAATGATAATGATTAGCAATTTTTAAGGAACTAGTTAACTGAATTCTAAAGTAGGCTAAGTAAGTCCACTAAAAATACAAACTCTGATTTGTTCTCTACGCATGCATTACTACTTTATAACTACTAATAGGATTAATTCTTTTCTCTTTGGCACCCAAGATTCAAACAATCAAAATAATAGAACTTTGTAGCCCATCTACTCATGTTAAAGAAACTACTCTTTATGCCCATAAAATTAATATCTAAATAATTAAATATGAATGATAAAAATCGATATGAAAGAGAAAATTTATTTTAAGGTGCTTCATCTCTAGAGTGCATAGACGACGAAGCAACAAAAGGTGTGCTTATGATTCTTGAATAACACTAAACTTCGACTACATCAATTCTAGCATAACAATCATGATCTTAGGAAGGTTAAAGTCTCTTACATACTAGAGGATGTTAGCAAGCTCTTTTTGAATTGGAAATTCTTATAAATCATTACAAGATGCATGCAAACAAGAAATAACAACTTACTCTTAAAAATTTGGAATGCAAGAAACTAATTAAAAGTTATTTTTTGCCTAATTACTATGATCATTAAAGTTAATCCAACTAATCCCAAGCATTTAGTTTAGATCCATAATCACAATTGTATTCACTGTACTTATTAATGTAGCTAAGATCTAGTGTACTTAGGACCAACTAGTTCTATTTATGAGACTGCCTTGTATTGAATGGTTTTCATATAAAATGAGATTGCATTGTATGTTACTTTCATGTCTTTTGATTAAATTTTTACATATTTAATTGATATGTAGTTAGGATTTAGAAGGTTTAACATGCATCATGTCAAATTTGAACTTCTATCTTTTTAATCTCATTCTACTCTATCTATCCTCTCGTCCATCTTGAAACTTTTTGTGATTATTTTTCTATTTTATTTTATTAATGTTTCTATTTAATTTTTTTATAATATCTCTGAATTCTCTTTGAATCGCCACTCCCTTTATTTATGACTTCAAAATTTTCCCCTCTTTATGTGTGTTTGACCACCATCATGTGATGCCCCAAGATCTAAATTGAAAGAATTGTCTATTTGATCTCTTAATTAATCTACCAGAATCTTTAATAATTTATTAGCATAAAAATTCTAGCAAAAGTAACTATAAATCTTATAAATTAAGGCATAAACATCAATTTATAATTTTATATTCATTGCCCAAAATTTGTGTACAATAACCAAAAGTTTAATCTATCACATGCATCCAACTATCACTAAACATTCATGGCTACAAAACAATAATACCATAAAAATAAGTATAAAATTAAACTTAAATATTTTGACCATCCTCACTCCACTGAGTCCTAACTCCTTCCCAGATATAAAGCCAATAAAATCACATAATAAGCTACAAAAGTCTAGTAGATTATCATAACCTACCACTACATTCAATGAAAGCCAATAAGAATCAAATATGCATGCTTCATTTCGATCCATACAATCTATAGAGGTTTATATAAATTTATATCATTCAATAAATAATATGAATTAGCTAGTATGATCAGTAAACAAACATTGGTTCGAAAATATTTCAAATATCTATAAATTAAATTAAATCAATAATCATTACATTGACAAAGTTATATATAAATCTTTTAAAATGTTTTGATTAAGCTATTAGTTATGAATGCTTATTCTCTTATCAAATACATGCAATCTATTACTATATGTCATCATATGTCATGAATCATATAGTTGTATCGATTCTCTTACATCAGTTTTATGAGACTATCAATCTTTCTCTCATTATATTATCATGTATATTATTATGTATGTTAATTATCATATAGTTGCCAATACATCAGGTACTATCATATGAACTATGCATGTATGTATATATCATATCATTTATACTAATATGTCATATTAATGCATATGCAATGCATGAGCAAATAGCATATGTTATATGAATTTAGCAATGTAAAACATCTAGCTTTTAAGTAGTATTTTCCCCTTCTTTTGTCTATCATTTCTTTCATTCATCTTATCAATTACAGACGAGTTTCAATACTTCAAAAAAAGAGTTGTCACTATCTAACAGTTGCCATAGTTCAATCAATCAATTATAGGATAACAACTAGGATTACACCACAAATATTTTATTTTAAGGAAAGTCTGTCGGTTCACCTTTTTATACAAGGTAATTATTTTAAAAGTCAACATGTATTAATAATATGATTTCCAACCAATAATCTTTATTACTTACATGCAAATGTTAAATCAATTATATATTCATGATATCATGCTCAATCTAAAATTTCATACCCAAAATGCATAGTCTGCTATAATAAATACAGAGGCCAACTTATATGCAAAATCCTAAAATTTTAGTTTCTTATAAGTCATGCAAATGCTATGAAGTTGCTATTTCATTAATCAATGTAGGTTTCCAACAACTCAGTTTCTTCAGAAAATCAAAATTTACATTTTAATCGATTAAATTCTTAAATGATCATATCAAGTTATTCATAAAAATTGTAATTATCACAGACAAGAAATTACACAGTAAAAGTTAATTTGTTAAAATTGGAAATATGATATTTTTTTATTGATTTTAGATGCGATAAAATTCAGAAAATTAAAATAATTGAAAACAAAAATAGAGTTTAAGTTACCTATCATGTTTAAAAGAAATCTCGTAACATATCTGACGAATAGAAATGCTCGGAAGGCCTTCTCTCTCCACTTTCTCTTCTCCTCTCTCCCTTCTCTCCTCTCCCTCTCTTCCTTTCTTCCCCGGCAAGGCATCAGCTGAATGTGGCATATGGGTTATGGTGAGATATATTAAACATTAAATATATATAAAACTATCATTTAGTGCATGGCGTTAGGAGCTAAAGTCTGCATGTAAAAAATTTGAGTCACTGTAGCTAAAATCTGCGTGTAAAGACCTTTCTCATTTGATAATCTAATTACTTTCGATATAATCCATGGAATCTAAATTTGTAATGCACAAAGTTTAATCAACATTAAACTAACATTCACTAAAACATATTTTAAACTTTTAAGTAACTATTTAAATGTTACACTTCCAATAGATAATCTAAACATAATTGAATTTTTAAGTGAAGCATGCATTTTTTTTTTCAGTAGAAAATAAACTTAACCCATGTCCTTGTAGACCTATATGAAAACTCTTCTTCCATCAGCTTAGTATTAGGCCAGGCAAATTTATCCTTACTTTATTTACTTTTTAGTTCATTTCCCTTTGCATTGTCCTTAATTTTCTCTATTTTTATCTTTTCTTCATGACAATGATAACATTTAATAGACACAAAGGCTGGAAATAAGACTTATTTATAGACTTTATGAGTTACCAATCACAATTAATAGAAATCTCGTAACATATTTGACAAATAGAACATGTCTCGGAAAGCCTTCTCTCTCTTCCTCTCTCTCACATCTCTCCTTTCCCTCTCTTCTTTTTTCTCCAATAAGGCAGTAGCTGAATCTGAATTAGAGGTTATGACGAGGGATATTTAACATTAAATATATATAAATACATTTAGTGTCATAAATAAGCATTTTTTTCATGCCCTAGATACGATAATTTACTATTTCAATGAAGTTATGATGATCTCGCCTTTGGGCCAATTCAATGGACTTGTTCATGATAGGGTTCACCCTGGACGCTAATTAGTGGTTCTTTGCGGTGGTCGAGTTGTAAGCCCTTGCTGTTAGAGGATATAATTTTGAAGCTTTCAATACTACAAGTTCCATGAAGTTAACACATAATAGTGTAACATAGGCCAACCCCAACCCCACATAGTGGGATAAAGGCATGCTGTTGTTGGTGATGGTGAAACGTAGGCCCCACAACCCATGTCTTTTCACCAAATGAAAAACGTGACTAAATAAGAAATCCAAGTTTCGAAGCAACGAAACCTCTTCCTCCTCCATTAAGTCTGATCTCTCTCCAATTCAATCCTGGAACTAAAAGCCGAAACCTTCCTTCCCAAAACAGAAAAAACCATCCTAAACATTTTATTTCTGAAATAGTGAAATCTACCACGTGCAAGCCTCAACACATTGCCTTCTCATCATTTTCCCACATGCCACATTTCAACGGCTGCGATTCCAATCTACCAATAATGCTCGTGGTGAAAAACATATATAAACGTGGTGGATTCTTATGACCAGTCGGCTCAACGGCCTCGCACGTACGATCACATCATACCGAATAGTTAGGCATTAATTACATTCGTTCCAGGCATAGAAATAGGCAAGGCAAAGGAAAGCGAGGATTGGGTTATCCACATTCAGTTATTTGGAGTTAATTAAGATTTGTTGATTCGGACACGTGAGGAGACAAGCATGTATGCTCACACGTGCGTGTCTCTTTAATGACGGCGATGGCATTACAGCTGTGCGCGCATTTCTTGCCATTCGCTTCTTAGTAGAACAGACGTTGAAGGATTGAAGTGCTAGCTAGCTAGCTATGGATTTCAGCTTGTTAATTAATGGAGTTAGAAATATGTTGTAGTCATGCATGCCATATGTTGAAAATTATGATTAAATAAAACTTTTAGTTCTGATTTTTTAATATATTTGAAAGCAACACTCGCGACTAGACTTTTGATGTTTATAACTTTTGTAAATATGGCTGTAAAGCTACTGAAAAAAATAACTATTTTGAATTAAAGATGTTATATAGAAGTCAGTTAAAAAATAGTGATCAAATAAAAATTATGATTTTGATATGAAAAGCAAAGTAGTAAGAAAACTGTCACAAACGAAATCTCATTTGGATAATAGTGCTTTCTCGCTACATTCTGTGATAGAAAGCTACTTTTTACAACTAGAGTTGTCAATATATGATAATTTTAAGAAAGCAATGTAACAATTAGATTTTAAAAAGACATAATTATAATAAACATGTATAGAAGCTTTCAAAAAAAAAGTTATTTTTTCATGACAACTTCAAAATAATCTTTACAAAATGCTATAACAGCTCTAGACTGAACATAAGTGAAGAAATGTAAGTAAATGATGATTATTTCTAAAAGACATCATTAAATAGCTATATTTTATATATTTACACTTTTAATAACACAAATGATAATGCTCCAATTGATTAGAAAAAAAAATTCATTTAAAATAAATGTTAAGATATTAATAAATGATACTTTGGTAGGAATGGAAATGAAACCATAACCATCAAAAAGTTATTATAATTATATTTAAAATCAAAGCAAATTAATGCCTTTTGAGTCACACCTTGTGAAACAATGGGACTAAATATATAATACTTAAGCACAAGAAAATATGATTAAAGCTAAAATTCTAGCCATCATACTCCATACCATTTTTTTTTCGATCAATTGGCCGTCAATGAATGGAAAAATTATAGCGTCCTCCCACCTGACGTAGAGATGCGTCCTCCCACCGCAAAAAAAAATCGGTTTTTGCTCGGTATTGCTAGATATTATTTGGTAATAACGAGGAATATCATCATGTGAAGACCAATACCGAGTTATACCGAGCAATATCGAGCAGTACCAAGCACATACCGAGTTTTCTCTAGGAAAAACTAGGTATTTTTTGTATTGCTCGATATAGCTCGGTATAACTCGGTATTGGTCTTCACATGATGATGATTCCTCGTTATTGTTTGGTATTGCTCGGTATTTGCTTGGTATTTCTCGTTTTTTAGTGTGATTTTAGCTCTGGGAGGATGCATCTCTACGTCAGGTGGGAGGACGCAATAATTTTTCCAATGAATGACAATCGATGGTGGCCAGCGGAAAATATTTAGAAAAAAGAGAGTAAAAACACTTAAGAAGAAATTCTGGAATGCCATCGATCAATTATTAACCGTTGGATAAGCACCCAATGGACCCAAATTTACTTCCATGCAAAAGTGGATGATGGCCACAAAACTTTATATCTAGTTTGTGGCGTGGAGTGAGGAGCATTGGCGGTGGCGCCAATAAATTATTGAGAAAAGATATGTGCTTGCGGATGGCAACAAAAATAATAATTAAGCATCATCGATGCATTCATGTTTGCCAGAATTATCTGCATGATTGCTCTTTTTGACAATTTTTTTTACTGTTTTTTAAAACTAATTAATAAAGAAGATCTCCCAAATAAACCAAAGAAGTAGAAGTTCAAAAAATTTAAGTTAATAAAATTTTGTTAACTCACAAATATCTCATATATCAATATCCTATTGTACATCGATCACAGATATAAATTATGTATTAATTTTTTTAGAATAAAAGCTGACAACATTGCTCATGGCCTCAAGTTCAGAAAACAAAATTCAACTGAGTAATTAAGCCAAGCCAAACACAATTATATTAAATATATAAAATCTGCCGTATATATATTACACAAGAGATTGGAGAAGCAATTAAGCTATTTTGTACAAATACAAGCACCACAACCCTTCAACTTAGGCTTCGTTTGGGATGATTTTCTTATTGCTTTTTAAAGCAACTTTTTTAATATAAAAATTTCAATTTTTAGACTAGAAAACTGCTTTAAGAAGCAGGAAGAAAACCGTCCCAAACGAAACCTTAGTTACATTTATACATCAAGATCGATCCTAAGCAAAGCTACCAACCTTCATCAGTTAAGCATCATGGAATGTTGTTCCAGATCTATAATCCATTCAGAGATTGTACGGCCCAGAAATCCTCAGCACTCAAATAGGTCTCGCCAGCATTAATACTTTCACTGTAGGCAGCTGGAACATAAGCTTCGTGAGGATTGGCAATATCTGAATAAATGGGATAGCTTGGCTGTGCCGCCATGGCTTCCTCAAGGCCGCCGGCATGGCTAGAGCTACCTTCATCATTCACTATTTGGCTCGAGCAATCGACTGGTTCACCATCTTTAACTTTCTTCTGGATTCTTGTTCTCCAATAGTTTTTTATCTCATTATCAGTCCTACCTGGGAGTTGCCTCGCAATTTTGGACCACCTTGTCACAATAAAAATTATGAAAGCTATATATTATATGGATTAACATGTAGAAATCATTAGATATAAATTAGCTTACAAAGAAGAATGATAAGCTAATGATTACTTAATAATTTTGATATAGGGAGAGAAATTATGCCTACTTAACTTTTAGTGGTTTGTTGAGGAGATTATTAAGCACTTATATATATTGGTCCATGAATAATATTATATATATTTATACTAATTAATATAATATGAAAATGAAATATGAATACAATTAAACTTGGATGAGCAAGTAAACACAAATATATTAGAAATTTGAGTTTATAAGTCCTATCTCCAACTGAAAATTTCATTCTTCACTCCAAAATGCAGTGAAACTAAAAAATATCGTGATTCATCTTCAATCGAACTCCATTTTGCGCTCTTCTACCAAGGTAATCGTCATTCTCCTATTTCGCGCGTTTCTTCGGCAAATCTGGTTGAGACAGAAAAAATGGCGTAGGTTATTAGTGCCACGTCAATATTGACGTTGCACTGTTCACCCATCACTGAATATCGATTATTTTGTCGTTCGATTGGAGCAAACCATCTACACGCTTGACAGTCGGTTGGAGTTCCGCTGGAGACGTCCTAAGCTTAGCTTTAAGATCAAAGTACTCATATAATAGCATTGAAAAGACATTAGAGATATTATTTTAAAGGACTAGCTACTTACACACGTTAGTCTTTTGCAAACTAAAAAGTGGAGTTCAATCATAATAAACATATGAATTGACAGAGCATTAGAATAGTTGCTTTTGTGATGATGAAAGACCTTCCTTAACTAGAAATCTTCCTAATAATTCTCTTCTGCTCACAAAATATCATTGCCAAGTATGGCAGTAGCTGCGAAATCAATATCTAAGCGTTAGTTTAAAAGGACTGGTGATAAATGCAGTATCCATAGAAAAAAAAAAATCTTTGTAGAGCACTGAACAATTGTATGCAAGTATATATTCACTTCTCTCTTTTAAGTTCTAAGTGTTTGTTCAAGTATATATTTCACGACAGGATTAAGTTGGATGCTATCTTTTAATGGGACCAACATGACCACATCCATAATCCTTTCCACTGCGCTTAGAATGCTTTTGAACATGTAGAATTAGAAGCCATAGATGACAGCGATTTTAGTTCTTTTTATGGCAGTGGCCAAAAAATAAAGCTTTTTTGTTCACATATATAGCTTGTAATCAAAATGAACAGAATTTTTTTTTAGATTATTTTTTTGCTGTTGTCTAAGACTATGTTTGAGATAGCTTTCATATTTATTTCTAAAAAAGTTTTTTGTACTAAAAAGTTGTTTTAGAAAGCTGTCCTCGGCTTTGTTTGGAAGAGCTTTTGACTACTTTTTCGTTGATTTTAATAAGTTTTTGAGCTAAAAAGTTGATTTGATGTGAACAAAAGAAATATATGTATAAAACGGGACTCTGCAATTTGATTAAAATAGCTTTTGTTAAATTTTTTTTATAATACTCTTAACTTTTTTTTTTTTGGATTTTTTAATGAAAAATTAACTATCATCAAATTTCATGGTTTGGAGCCTTGCATTAATTATTGTGCCAACGTGTCTTCAGTTCTTATACTTGCTCGCTAAGGAATTGAGGCACCAGTAGATTTTTTTTTTCTTCCAGTTCACTTGTATTATAAAGTGAACAAGACAGCTGCTTTCTTTGGTCAGAACTTGTCCTTACCATTAATATGTAAAAGAAGCGCGTCTATGGTTATCTACAATCATATCCAAGATATTATATATATAAAAGATTCACTATTAATTTAAAAATTAATTCATTAATATTTAAGTGTCTATTCTTACGAGTTAGTCTGCTTCTAACGTGTGACTTTTATTCTGTGCGAATTCTGAATGAAGGGATTGTCCGATTTTCTCTTTGTTTATAGTAAAAAATATAGTTAAAGCACATCTGTTATAGTAACTACATTTTGATTGTACTTTTAGTGTTGACAGAAAGAAAATCAAATGAACAGAGAGAAAACCAGAACGGTTCTCTCAATCCAGTATCCGCACAGAATAATTTTCTCCTAACCTGCGGCTCTTTTTTCAGAGAAAAATCTTTCCACCGACACCTCTACAGCTAAAGCACGCCTTCATAAGTCTTTATCTTTAAATATGTCTTTATTATTATTATTACTGTTATTTTATGATTTGCATGAATATATATCTATTTGGGAATGATGTGAGACTGTCAGTAACGTAGAAGGAAGCTCACCTGTTTCCCCACCTTGAATGGAGATCCATGATCAGCAACTGTTCTTCAGGCGTGATGTTCCCACGGCGGACGTCTGGGCGGAGGTAATTCAGCCACCGAAGCCGGCAGCTCTTTCCAGTTCTCTTAAGACCTTCTCAATCATGCAAATCGTACCAACCAAAACCAAACATAATGGTATTAAAAAAAAAAAAGATCGGGAGAGAGCATGCAATCCATGTATTGTGCATGCAGATATATATATGTATTCATGCATGTGAAGAATACCTGCCGATCGAGCAAGATTGTTCCAAACCCCCTCACCATGAATGGCTATGTAGTTGATGAGTATGAGGTCCTCCTCCATTGTCCATGGTCCCTTCCTCACTACCTCAGACTCCTCGTTGTTGTTAATCCTCTTATCCACACTGTTGGCCTCCTCTTGATCTCCCATCATGGTCGAGAGAGAGAGAGAGAGAGAGAGAGAGAGAGAGAGAGAGAGAGAGAGAGAGAGAGAGAGAGAGAGAGAGAGAGAGAGAGAGAGAGTAGGGAGACTAGGGAATGTCAAGGAGGCTTGAGGTTGTTGAGAGATTTATAGAAAATAAAAGCAAGAATTTCGCTTTTAAAAATCTTCATTAGTCCTAAAAAAATGTTAAACTCGAGGGAGATCAAAGCGAGTAGGTACGGTCCTAATTCCTAAATAAAGTAATACGATAAGTTGATATAGTTTGATATATTTTTAAAGTAAACAAATATTTTCATAATAAAGATGAAAATTTAAAAAAGTCTTAGTTGTTAGTTTTGTGTGGTATCTGATTGCGTTGATTAATCATGTAGTATTGTTGCCTCGAGCCTCAATTCAATTTGTCGAGCTCATTGGGATTTGTAGGGAGCCCTTCTCTTGCTTGGGTTTTGGTGTCTTGCACGTGATTTTTTTTTTTTCGTACAACCTTACAGCGTTGCGATGTTGTGTACCCAAGCAATATTGCGGTGCTATATAATTTGCTTTGAGACAAATAGAGAGTGTATATATATAGTATTGTGGCGCTCTAGAACTTGGCCAGCCTCACAGCGCAAGCTTTCTTACTCATTTTTCATGAGGGGTTGCATCCTTTTGTGATTTTATTGTATCTCTTTGTTAGTTCTATTATTAGAATAGTGTAAAAGGGAAGAGAGACAAAGTGTAACAATTCAAAATTTTGAAAATAATTAAAAATGAAAAGAAAAAAAATCTGAATTTTTGTTTGAATTGCGACGCAATGGAGAGAAAATGGAGAAAGCATATTCTTAGTTACCAGATTTCTTTGCGGCTTTTGTAGGAAGTTTCTCAGATATATATCTTATTTATTATTAATAATGAATTCAGGTTCGCAAAATAATATACTTTTGATGGGTTATGGAGTCTTTTGTCGACTTTAATGGACTTATAAAATCTTATAATTTTATAATTAATTCTATATTTTTAAGTTTGTTATAGCCACTAAAAATAAATCCCTTAAAAATTTATTTGATATCCCATAATATCATGTAAATAAAAGTGAGTGTGAAAGAGAGAGGAGATGAATCAAAGAAATAGGTCGGAGAGGAGTTTTTTTCAAGTTTTTGTGAGGTAAAGGTCTTCAACTCTTTAAAAGAAAAGAGGTGTTGCCCTTTTTAGTTTAACTAGAAGAGAAGCTTTCAGTCTTAATATGGAGTTCCTCATTTGAATTCCTACAACAATGAAAATGAAAGAAAATACTTGTAGCATTAATAATATCTGTATACATCCAGCATGTGAATGTATTTTCTATTAATATTTGACATAGATAAATTGATAAATAAATTTTTTATCTTTGTTGCGTCCTGAAATATTCGCAGCGATAGAGAAATATATAGTTTAACGTCATAGTTTTATACGAAGGTTTAGCACACAATTAGATAAAAGCGAGGGTGTAATATTTATGAGAGACATCAAAATTTTTTACGTAGAAAATCATGAAAAGGGAAAAACCACGGGGTCTAACCCAATTTGAAAGAATCCACTATTATTTGCAGTTGATTCCAAATGAGGCCCTTCCTTGGGGAAGGCCTTGGCTTGATGTAATATATATAAATCATATAAAATACATTACATGGTGGGACGTGAAAGAATCAATATTGATATGTTTGTTTGGTCTCGGTAGAATCATAGTTGGCGGGGGCAAATGAAGGTCGTAAAGACTGTAGTCTAGTGACAATGGTGTGAGGGACAGTAGTCGGCGGATGACAGTGGTCATGAGAAAGACTATTGTCTGGTGAAGGAGGTCGGATGGACCGTAGTCAGCTAACGACGGAGGTTAGAAGTTCGGCGATAGGCGTAATACCAGCATCAGGTAGAAGTTCAACAATGGAATGAAGTCTAGCGTTAGATAGAAGTGTGATCACAGACAGAAGTCTGGTGACTGGAGGATGTTCGACGTCGTGTAGAAATTTGACGACAGGCGAAAGTCCGGAGTTGGGTAGAAGCCCGATGAAAGTTCGGTGATGAGTAGAAGTTTGATGATGGGTAGAAATCAAGTGTCGCATAAAAATTTGGCGACGAGCGGAAGTTCGATGTACGATTGAAGGCTGACAAAAATACGGTGAATAGTAGAAGTCTAACGATGGACGAAAGTCCAGCATTAGGTAGAAGTCTGGTGACAGACAGAAGTCTGACGATGGGTAGAAGTTTAGCGTTGGGTAGAAGTCCGACGAAAGTTCGGCAAATGGTAGAAGTTTGATGACGGGTGGAAGTCTGACATTGGGTAGAAATCTAACAACAGGCAGAAGTCCGGCTTTTAGGTAGAAGTCCGATAATGGACAAAAGTCAGGTATCGGCCGGGCAGAAGTCTGACAAAAGTGCAGCAATGTGCAGTAGTCCGATGACGGGCAGAAGTCCCACATCGGGGTAGAAGTCCGATGTCAGGTAGAAGTATGGTAATGGACAGAAGTCCAGCGTCAGGAAAAAGTTCGATGAAAGTCCAGCGATGGGCAAAAGTCCAGCATCAATTGACGATCAGGAAGAAGTCCGGCGTCGATCAACTGTCGAATGGAAGTCCGACTGTGATTGAGGAGGAGTCTATTAGCAAGATAACTCAAATTTCTTTTCTTCCTTCTCTTCCTTGCTCCCCCCCTGTCATGAGAAATGAGGGGTATATTTATAATTTTTTGAGAGTGGCATGACCAGTAAATAGGAGGAAGATCAAGGGTAAATTAAGAGTGGTTTGAATGGACGATCGATGTTGAATCCCTTGATCATTGATCATTTACCTGACATTTAATTGTCTTAATGATATTGGAATTTGACGATCTTGGACTCGTTGGATTTGTCTCATAGAGATGCTTGATTCGACTATAAGCATGTCACATTTGGAAACTATTTAGTAATCCAAATTATGAATTGAACCTTCCAAATGCGCTTCGGATCTTTGATTTGGACTCATTTGTGCTCGGATTGAGTTGAATTTGATGTCGTTGGATTCATATTTTTGTGACATTCAGTTCAACCATAAGTTTGCTAAAATCGGAGTTTATATGATCTCAGATTTAATTGTTGAAGTTTCCAACTTGATTTTTTGATGATATATCAATCTTTAATTTATATAAAATATAATATCACTGTGTAGCTGTTTTAAAATTTATTGGATTTTTATGTGATGGGAGATGTAAGTAAATTTCATCAAATCATATAAATTTTTTGTATTTATATTTGTGCTTTAGATTTCTATTATTATCGTTTTAAAACTTGTACGAGATATTCGGTTCTTAAAATTTTCAAATTCGAGCATTAATGATAAGAAGATAAAAAATAAACAAATTTGATGGTCAAAACTTTAGGTCATAAGATAAAAGATTAATAGAGAAAGATGCACTAACTTCATCACAAAGAAGCCCATCTTCTTTTATTTCCCTATCTCTGGCCTTCCTACATAGCAAAAAAGCCCAAACATTTTGAAGACATGTAGGTATGACTTTGCACTTGTCTATTATATTTATAGTTTAGGATTGTGCAAAATATGAGTACGTTAGAATTAATACAATAATATAAGTCATTGGTTCTAGTATGATGTGATCATTCATATATATATATATATATATATAATATATATATATATATATATATATATATATATATATATATATATATATATATATATATATATATATATATATATATATATATATATATATATATATATATATATATATTGTTACTTACAAATATAAGTATTTTCTACATAATCAATATCATAATAGTGAGAGATATCACGCTCGTAGAGTTAAATTTATGCATCAAAATATTGGACATATGAGTATCTAAAACCATTGTGTTTGAACTTGTAAAAGGGGAGATTCATTTTTATAAGATAGATTAAGCAGAACAGAGAGATTGCCCAGATAATTTATCCTTTTCAATGACTTTATTTTCTTGGTTCAAAATTTTCCAAGGATCCAATAAATGAGACTACTTTATTGGCTAGCAATATTGACTCCTCTAAAGATGTAATATTATAATATTTCTCTTGGTGCAGAAGAATAAATCATTAAATCTTGTGTTCAAAAGGATTGGTTAGGGATTGATGTCTCGCCCTATCAAAACCCTATGTTTTTATTTTCCTAGTCATATTATAGATATCGATATATTTAGCCATCAAAATTAGTCAACCTAATCTAAGTAATAGTTCTTATTTGTACTCATGTATTACTTTGTTTAAGTTTACTTTATAGACCATGGTAAAAATTGATTTGAGTGGCCAATTTCATACTAATTTTGTTTGAAAGAGAACTTTATTATCTATTAAGTACATCATCAAATTTAGAAGCTTGAATAATAGGTAGTATCTCTCTAGTTATACAAATAAATAATGAGTCAAACATTAGTCAAATCAGTTATACATAATCAAAGGATAAATATAAAGATATGAAAATATGTCATTCGATATATATTATAGGCCAGCCTTGTAATATTGAGGCAACCTAATTTTATAACTTATTGTGTGTTGCTTGATAAGTGTTGTGGCATAGATGCACTTATCACCTAGATTTATTTTATATAGTTCTTAGCAATAAAAATGATTTTAATGTTTGGGCTATTAAAGGAGATTAATCTATCGGATAATCTTGTATCCATTGATTTTTATAGGATAAAAAATGATTCTTAATTAAATTAGGTATGAAAACAATAAAGATATATTAATATACATGTTATATTATAAATGATATAATTGAGAATGAATATAAACATTATGAAGCCTGGAATTACACATCATAAATATCACATAAATAAAATAAGATTATTTGGTTATATTATTTATCCCTTATCACATGACTAAAGTGATTATATATATATATATATCTTTGAGCTCTATTAGGCATATAAGATGAAATTACAAGAGAAAATGAGCTAAGTGTATTTAATTCAAAATCACAGACATTCTTAAATGATGTGTATGAAGTGAGTCTTGGAGCAAAGATGAGGGATGTTATTGAAAGGTAGAATCAGAAAAATATTTCTTTCGAGATGTCATATGATAAGGGATCGGAAGGAGATGCAAAGTAAAAGATAGACCCAATAAATTATATATGATGGGAGATAAGTTAATGCCAACATGGGAGCAAGAATCAAGTTTTTTTTTGGTTGTGTAATGGTGAAGCCATATGCAGTACAAGCAGCCAAACACTTAAAATTTGGAATAATTAAGAGGGGTGTTCATATGGTGAAGATGGTGAAGAAAGGGGAGGTGTGTGGGTGGGTATGCAGAGAATGTTGATATTTGATCCAACTCGGAACCCGACCCAAATTAAACTAAAAAAAATTATGGGTTCGGGTCAACCCGTTTTACAAATGAGTTGGGTCGAGTTTCAGTTTCTGACCCACTTGATCTGGTCGGGTTCGGGTCCAATTGAAAATCATAAATCAACCTATTTCTGACATGAAATCAAACCCGGTCACCCCCTTGCCCAAAGTAATCCCGCACTTGCGCCTCATGTTGACCCTATGCCTGCGCCTCCTGCCGCACCTGCACCGACGCTCAACCACATAGCACACACTCGCCGCCTTGCACACACGCGCTAGACCTATGCCAACATGCTAGCCTCGCACGCTCACTCGCTCGCCCAGAGGCTCGCCCCTTTGGCCTGCACACACGCTCTAAGTGCAATGTTCGTGCTCGCACCACTCGGGTCTGGCTACTTGCAGGTTAGCGGGTCTAATCGGGTCAACCTAGGTTAGGGGCGGGTTGGGTTCGGGTTTGGATTTCTAACCCTTTTTCCTTGTCGTGTTGGATTCAGATCAGGTCAATTTCAGATCAGACCCTAAACCCAACCCGAAAATCTATTTTGACACCCCTTTCAATTTATGAGGTATATATACAGATACAATAGTAAAAATAAATGAATTGTTATAGTGGTGGTGCGAAGGAGTAAATGTATAATTATTATATTTTGTTAATTTTTTTTCTTTTAGTCTCCTCTGAATAATACATAAGACATTAAAATAGAAAAATTAAGTAATTATGAAAACTATACATTTATTCCTTTACACCACTATCATTACAATTCTTAATCAAAACAAATAGAAGATCTGATCTGATGCAACAGAATAAACATATGGGAGATTAAAAAAAAAAAAAAAAACTAGTTTAGATAATTATACATTTATTCCTTTACACCTCTATCATTGCAATTCGTAACTGAAGCGAGGAGAAGCCATGATTTGAGGCACCAATGTTAACAAACAATTGGATAAACAATGAGAGTTTACAGGTCTAGATAATATAGCTAAGCTAATCCCGTATAGAATCTCAGGATTGATACCAATTGATCTTCTAATCTCAGAATTTTAGCAAGCATCAGCAAATAAAGCTTTGTAGCTACTCTGTTTACGCTTACTTCTTCTGTGTCGCCATCTCTCTTTGATGTCAGTAGAACGATTTACTGCAAATCCTATTATCTTATCAGCTTCAGCAGCTACTCTCCTTGCCTTCGCCATCTTTCTTTAATTTCAGTAGAACGATTTTCTGCAACTCCTCTTTGCTGATCATAAGCCGCTTCGAGTCCATGCTTTGGAGTTGAATTCATGGCTGCCGCTCCCCTTAATCTGCGAGCCTCCGCTAAAAGGTCATATATCAGCATTTCTGTTGTTCGTTCTGTGACTCCTCTCAAATACCATGATATGGGCGGTGGTGGAACAAGTGCTGGTTGGATCAGCTGGTCCAAGCTGACTATAGATCCAACTCTCCCTTTGCCTCCACTGCAGGTGTCATATTCAAGCCAAGATTTTGGTTCACAAGGAGAACAGAGCTCCTTATCAAGAAACAATGGCTCTACTTTCCAAGTGCCTTCAAATCGTTTCATAAATCCTGATTTACCTTGCTTGAATTTGATCTGCATTGAAAAATAAAAAATGTAGTCATAGCCAGAGCCCTGCATTGTGTATCTATACCCTTACCAACCCATGTACCATTGGGTATGGGTGGGTATGGGTACACCCATGGCCTTGTGGGTGGGTATGGGTGGGTACTCAACATTGAGGGATAAATCGATTTACATTGCTAATCACCGTATATTTTATATTACTGCAATCCTCACTACGTAATGTGCAGCACTTAACCATACTGTGACTACGGTAAATTTTGATATGCGTCTTAAAAGTTTACAATCAGAGGAAAGGGCAACAAACCTCAAGGCCATCAATCTGTGGCAGACTGCATTCAAAAAGCATGTAAAGTGGGTGGGTATAGATGGGTATGACATCCCGAAAGTCACCATGGGTGGGTGTGGGTGGGCGAAGCCCGTCCGAGTAAAGCATGGGTATTCAATGGGTACCGAACCAGGACCCCATGTAGGGCTTTGATTGTAGCCATTAAGTATGATAATTTATGACACTAGCAAGTATATTGAAAAGGGCCAGGTTTATTTGGAAAAAAATCTGAGAAGGATGTAGCTCAATCTTACTGTATGATCCATCCGGTTCTGATCCACCAGGACTTGAATGGACATAGTTCCAGACCACCAGAGGAATCTCCAAATTACTGCCTGTTCCACCTCCACCACCTGCCTTGGACCTTCATCAACCAAAACCCTTCTGGATATCACTTCCTATAAAAAGATAACAATCTTTAAACAATCAAAAGAAGCACGCTATTGATATGCTAAGCACATGTTTTAAATATTAAGTCCCCAAAATATAATATATGTGCAATAATCATACTGGTACCCATTGGCTCTTTGCATTGAAATGACCTCAGTAAATATCTAAGCTAAATTATCTACTAAATTTATCTGTTTATGTTCAAAATAACAACAAAAAATATACCCCTATATTTTCTAGGGGCAAGTCAAACACACCAAAGAGAAGACTTAAACTAGGTCTAAGGAGTTAACCAGGTTCAAATAGGTTAGAATCATAAACTCATCCAGCAGGAGTCATCTTATCAGAACACCAAGTTGCTCAAAAAAAAAAAAAAAAAAACTTAACTCAACAAAACTTAACAATTGAGATCTAAGGGATTTACTCGGAGCTATATATAGAGGAAAACAAACCAAAGTAGTTTTATTTTTTAAGTTATACTTGATTGGTGGTGTAACAACTCAAATTCTCAACTAGCGAGATATTATTCCCTTTCACCTAATAATTGATGAAAGTAAATATGGTTATGTTTTATATGATAAATTATAAGTGAAACCGTATTGTTTTAGTTGTGTTGTGCAGGAAAAATATATGAAAAGCATGAAATTCCAAGTATATACAGCATCGCAGCATCAGACACTATACAGCCATGGAGCCGTCATTGATACCGCATGAGTGCCCAATATAGATATGGAGGTATCCAGTCTTTGTTTGACAGCGCCGCGGTGTCGGATGAGTCAGCACTAAAAAGCCTAGTTTATGTCTGCACAGCGCCACGACGCCAATTTCCAGATCTGCAAAGTCGAGAGGAGTGCCACAAGGACACCGCAACGCTCAACTGTTAGCAGCACCGCAGTGCTACAATTGTAATTGACCAGGACACGATCTGTCAGCGAAGCGACACGTCTATTCATTAAATAGAAGGTCCACGTCAGCAAGCACCGTAGAGGAGGAAATTCTTGTAAACTGCGACATCAGTTCATTTTATGGGCATCACGACGCAAGTGTCTAGAGCGCCGAGGTGCTAGAGTCCATTTTCTATGTTTTTCTATAAATAGTCTGTTTGTAATGTTAATAAGTGAGTTCATCCACTTAGTTAATTTTAGTGTTCATAGTGCTTCTCTGCAATTTTCTTAGGAGTGACAATTAAGGGAATTTAGGGAGCACTAGATCCACTTCATAAGAGTGTTTGGTCAATACTTGTGGAAGTAATTTTGTGAGTTCAAAGAGAAGTATAAAGGAGATTATTGATTATTCAACATATCCAATGCTATCTTTTATTCCATACTTTCTTTCTTTTGTGAAATTGATAAAAATGAGTTTGCTTCACTTATTCTTCATGACTAGCTAAATTTTCTAGTTTTGAATTGATGGTGTAAATGGAATGTGAAGTACTAATGAATTCTTTTTATCAATAATTTAATGATGTTTTCAATATATTAGGTCTTCATTTAATGAAGATAGTGGTCATATGTGTATTTAATATCAAATGTAATGTGGAGTCTAGAAATAGAAAAGCAAGCATAATTAGGTATTTTTTATTGATATGATACAAGTATAGATATAGTGCTTGACATATATCAAATTTATAGAGATGAATTGTAATGAGGGGGTTTTAACAATATATGTTTTACTTACTCTTATAAGATTTTCATATTGTAACAAACTATGAGAATTTAGAGTGGTATTGATGTTCAAAGGTTTAATTTGTCTTTTGTCTCTTCACGCTCGACTATGCGATCAATGATGCATATGGTCTAAATGACATCAATATAAAATAGAATCATTAGGAAACATATTGTATTTACATTCCATTAATCCAAAGCATTTTATCCAAATATTGTTTCATTTAATTTTTTATTTTAATTTTAAATTAAGTAATTAAATCTCCGTCAAAACTTAATTGTTATAATTATAGTATAAAGTACTAGTATTTGCAAGTAAACATTCTTCCTCGTGGATCGATATTCTACTTTATCACTATATTACTTGATTCATCATGCATACTTACGTATATTAAGCAGGATTTTTGTAATATTTATTTCAAAGAAAACCTAAGCTTTGTTTAGGGATTGATAGAGTCCTAAATTATTTTCATTATTCTTTAGGTTATTCCACCGCCCTATCAATAACCTCACTCAAGATTTGGTCACCTTGGTGTAACTTTTTAGGAGGTCCTCTATTCTGGGAGTGCTACAATATGAGCACCCTTAATTTTAGAGTTTCTAAAAAAATTTCAATAGTTACATTGATGCGTCTTGAAAGTAAAAACAACAAAATATATAAAAGAAAATTATAAAAATACAAATATAGAGGCTGATTTTTTATTTCTTCAACAATAATAAAAGATATAATTGAACTACTATTCGAGAGGTAGATCTGTTCTTTCATAAACCCCAGCCATCATTAAAAAACTCAGACCAAACTCTAGAAAATAAACTCAGCACATATCTCTCCCTAACCCTAGGCAAAAGTCCCCCTTAAATATCCCTCACACATATTAAACACAATTAAACCTTCAAAAATAATATAAATATAATAAGAAAATCTTCCTAAATAATTAAAACTTTCATTAACAGTATAAACACAATTAGAAAATCTTCTTAAGCAATTATGATCTTCCTAACCAGTATAAACACAATTATGAAATCCTCCTAAATAATTAAAACCATGCTAAACAACATAAACACAATTAGAAAACCTTCTTAAACAGCTCCCCCTTGATTCCTCTTTCTTACATAATGAATAATAGCTCCCTTGGGTCCCACAAGGGGGACGAAATCTTCTCCTCTGCTTCCCCTGGTTTTGCTAGTTCAGACAAGGTTGTGCCGGTTTGGCTGAGCTGGTCTGGGTCAGTTAGGCCCCTCCCCCCTTTTAGCGTATTAAACACCAAAAGATGCATTGATGTTTTAAGAATTTTAATTTTTTTTTTTAAGTTATCTAATTATTCACTTGACAGATAAGACTCTAGAGGAGACCTCTGCAAGTTCAAGTAGTGGCTACCGCCATATAGCGCTTTATCCTATATAGAGTTTAAAAGATGGCCTCAATGACATAACACTTTATCCTATATCACACAAATTAGTCAGTCCATCATTTGATATGATCAAGTAGTTTCGACTAAAGAGACTTGTACTCAAAAGCCCCAAGATTGTGACCAACATCCTTGTGAAAATTGGCATAAGTTGAATTATTGCTATAACAAATTGACAAGGAAGTTGCATTTCTGTTAAGATAATCACTTGAAAATTTTGGAAGAAGATCGACATCCTATGACTCGTTTAAGAAGACAAGGGAGTCATACCTAGCCAAAGGACTCATCATATAATCTTCTTTGGATTTCCATGAGAGAATAATTAATGTTATTAGCGATTACGAGTATTTCATGTGGTTGTCAACAATGCACTGGCCATCAAATGCCCATAACCCAAATAAATTATCTTCCATAAAGATTATGAGCGTGCCATTCACAGTGAGGAGGCTACTGTTCGATCATTTTAAAACCAACCATAGCTTATATTTGACTATCCTCATGCAGATACGGATCTTATGTAGCTTATCCTAAGGCATCAATCACAGCTCTTGCTTATAAATAAAAGATTTAAGTGTTAAGCACAAGAACGAGCAATCACAGCCTAATCCCATCTTTTGCTCCCTCGCACTCTATGAAATGGTATGCATTTGCTATATTTGATTTTCCCTCCTCTGTGAAGGCTTTGGATCCAACAAGAATCTTCTAAATTAATGCTTAACATTTCCAAGTCTTATTTATGTTGTATAAATATAGATAAGTATTTAAGATGATGACAACATAATCCTTTTCAAACTAAAAAAGTACAAATTTGATAATGACTAATGGTAGAACATGATCCAAAAACAACAAATTTTTCTGGCAAACATAGGACCCTGTTATTAGCTTCAGTGACTTGTATATTTGCAAATTCAATTGTTTTAATGAGTTCAAAGTTTAAGTAGACAGCTTGAAAAATTGTAGATATATTAAATAGAAGCTAATGAATGACCAAAACTCAAGTAAAAAAGACATACCTTGATATTCTTAAAAACTCTTTTGTTTTCAGGATCAATGACAATGTTAAAAACTGCATCTGGAGGCAACCCAACATTGCATTTGACATTTAAGTTGCAAAGAGAGCCTTCCGGTACACTAACCTGAAGTGAGTTTCAATGGAACTTTTAGTCTATACGCAGTACATGGATATAATATTTAAGTATCACTTTGCTTAGGCAGAGTCATCCTTAGATAAGTTGTTGAAAATTAGACCTTTTGGATGTCTAAAAATTTGTAAGGGTGGCATACACTTGGATAGTGAAGGCACAAAATTTTATAAATTATACCCTTCCTGAGAACAGCATAGCAATTATATTCCATTTTCACCTAATTTATCTTTGAAGAACGTAAACCATGAAAAATGCACTCTGTGATACTGAAGATTATCAACATCATCATCAAAAGAAAAAGCGCAGCCAGTCATAGCTAAAAAGTCTTGTCATTCACGTATTAAAGGTATGGATCAACAATAAACTATTGGTTTAAGCATAGTCGACAGAAACTCAGAAAATTGAAGACATCAAGATCAGACTAATAATAATCATTCTTTTGTACAATTAAACACTACCTTAAGTTCCGGAGGATGATCAAGCCAGTAAGAGTTTTCTCTCCATGCTTGCATCTGCCTCTCCAAATCAACCTTCCATGTCTTACACGAATCCTTCTCTCCTATAGCCAAAAAATTTGTATTATCAAGCTTCTGCTTATGTTTCTTCAATCCTGACTGTAAGTATAACAAACAAGACCATTAATTTGAGCTAAAACCATGTTATGTCCGACAAAAGCAGCGATACACACCTGCAAACAATTGTGAAGTCTATGAGGGATCTTCATCAAAAGTTCCTGTAGTGATGAAGGAGTTGCTAGCCATCCTTGTCTCTCACAAACATGGGCATCAAGGCTTTGCTTCATTTTACTGTCGTTCGCTAAAGCCTGAAATAATCCATGATATAGTTAGATTTTAGAAGTGCAGATATTTGAAGACATGGAAACTACGTTGATGAAGTGCATTTATTTAAGAAAATATCAATTTGGTTGACGTGATTTTATGTAGGAAGTTACAAACGGGGAAAAAATCCTGTAAGGGGTCTATTATTCTACAGATACAGTTGAGATTGCGTTTAAATTTCACTTTTCTTTTCCTTTTATTGATGAACTAAATGGTTCAGCTTTAAGTTTATGATCTACAAACCTGTCTCTCTAAAAGGCAATTTTAAGCTCAAATCACTCCATTTCTCTGTCAGAGAAAAAAAGTAAAGTCCTATCTGAAATGAATCTGGAAACAAAAACTGCTTGGCTATGATGCACCGACACTTCTCCTCAAAGAGGCATGCAGTGTCCGACACCGTGTCCGACACGACACTCATCCGACACGTCCGACACGCCGAAAACGTGTCCGATTAAAAAAATATTAAAAACAAATTGGACACGCGTGTCCGACACGCGTATCTTAAATATTTTATAATTTTTTTTAAAAACATAATTTCTTATATTTGACGAGATTTAAACTAAATTTCTTATTTCATATCCACAACACCAAATCAACGTCTCCATTTAATACCCATTCATCGAATATTCTCATTTTCATTTCTCTTTGGCAGTGAAGGTATTTTCATCTCCTCTCTTTTTGCACAATTACAAATCTTTCTCTTGTTGAACCAGAGTTGAAAGTGGTGATATTCAATGATGATGATATTGAAGACCAAAAACAAACCTCTAAAGCTAATCCTAGTAGTTGAAACTTGAATGCTTGATGTTGTAGTAAGTGATTATTTGCTTATATTTTTGTGGTTATACTAGATATTTTGTACTAAAATTTTATATTATAAGCTAGACAAGTTATCGTGTCATTCATTTATTATTGTTTGTCACTTTTAATATGATATTACATTAATATATATACATTATATAAAAAAAATGTATTGCCGTGTCTGTGCCGTACCGTGTCCTATATTTTCAAAAAAAGCCGTGTCCGTGTCGTGTCCATGTCGCCGTGTCTGTGTCCGTGCAACATAGCTGCTTGGGTGTCCAAACTTTCATTTTGATATTCCAGCTATTCAGTGATGCGGGCTACAGTCCAAGTGGAATACACGTCCAGAAGAGACCTGCTCATTAGCTTACTCCACTATCTTTATAACCGTTTTTATTCCTTTTCTGTTTTAGCCGTGCTCTTTATTTTTATTTTCTACCTTTATAATTTCTGTTATTACGATAGAGACTCATATATATCGTTTTAGAGAGACTGAGAAGAGATATAGAAGATAAATATAGTTAATTGCGTCTAAAACCCTGATTCCTGTTCCATTTGCTTTCTTCTTCTTGTGTCTATTCTCATTTTTGCAGGTTGAACACTTCACCAGAAGTGGTATCAGAGCCATTCCTGAACAAGATGGCTGACGGAAGTTCCTGGAGAGCTCCCGACGACGATCGAGGGTTAGAAGATGTTTGGGCTGCCCAGACTAGCTTCATTCGGCATCTTGAGGAGTTAAGGGCAGATTTCTTTTGCCTCTCCATAGAGATGAGGACGGAACTGGCTGCTCTCAGAGCATCAGTGGATACAATCGTCCCTGGTCGCGTACCGGCGCAGGTTCCGCCATCGATTCTGAATTTCGAATGGGTTGGATGAAGACCGCAAGTTCCAGTTGCAGATTACTTGGATTCAGAATATGAAGTTAATCCCAGACTACACCCGGAACTATTTGATACGGAGGAGGATCTACACCCTCAATATTACGCCGAGGTGACTGGTTGGACATCCTCACCGAGAGCAGGGAGAACAGGAAGACTTAATTCGGTTTGGTCATTATCACAAGCCGTTAATTTCTCCTTGAAGGTAGAATCACAAATGCAACGGCATTCCCGGAGTTATTCCAGTCGGTGACAATTCCAACACGAAGCTAGTATGGAAATTTCGAAGGCCAACCCTCCGTAGGCAAAGATACAACCAAGCACCGCTCCTTCATCCAATAACATAACTGCTGAAAGTAAAATGTTGCCAAGATGAAAGCCCCATTGAAGGAGAATCCCTATAGTAAGCCCACAACATTGAAATGTTTTAGATGCTTTCAACACAGCCACAAATCCAATGAATGCCCCAACCAGCAATAGATTCAACTTCTTGAAGGTGAGCAATTAGATGAAGGAATGGGTAATGAAAATCGCCTAGAAGAGGAGGTGTTTACGGAAGATCTTCACGGAGATGAGGGGGGACCTGTTCTATGCATTCTTGAAAAACTGTTGTTGGCACCAGTGCATTCTCAGCCTTCACAATGAAATGCATTGTTCTAACTGCACGATATAGGGAAAGGTTTGCAAACACCTTATTGATAGAGGGTGCGCCGAGACTGTAATTTCTCGCTATGTCGTGCAGGCATTGAAGTTGAAGACTACGAGGAAGTCTCAATCATACAAAATTAGCTGGGTGAATCATGGCATAGAGATAACTATTGCCGAAGCATGTCAGGTAACTTTTTCTATTGCAAAGCACTATGTGTGCAAAGTTGTGATGTCCTCGAAATGGACGTTTGCCACCTCATACTAGGCCGACCGTGGCAATTTGATGTTAATGCGACATATGATTGTCGAGCCAATGCCTATTCATTTGAGTGGAAGGGAAAGAAGCTCTGGTTGCTGCCGCAGACACCTGATGCCGTTAGCAAAAGTATCACGGTGAAGCAACTGCCTATGTTGTGTCTTGACATTTGTTACTGCAAGATGTTCATAACAAAACCCTTGTTTTGGCTTTAATAGCTGTGGACAACTCTTATCATACAACTAAAGCTTCCCTCCCATAAACCATTCAATGGTTACTGTTAGACTTCGCTGATATTGGACCTAGTGAATTACCCACAGAGTTGCCCCCACTTCGCAACATTCAACATCATATTGACTTCACCCCGGGAGCGACGCTACCCACCTTACCATATTATCAGATGAGCCGAAGGAACATCTGATTTTACAAGAAATTGTGGAAGACTTACTCAAGCGACAGCTAATCTAGCATAGCCTCAGCCCTTGTGCGATGCCGGCGCTTATTGTTCCCAAAAAGGATGGGCAGTGGCGAATGTGTATTGATAGCAGAGCTATCAATATGATCACAACCAAGTACAGATTCCTTGTTCCGAGAATTTCCAACTTGCTGGACAAATTACACGGTGCTATCATATTTTCCAAACTTTACTTGCGCAAGCGGCTATCATCAAGTTCGCATAAGACCCGGCGACGAGTGGAAGACAACGTTCAAGACGCGTGAGGGGATATACGAGTGGAAAGTTATGACATTCAGACTATGCAAAGCTCCTACTTTTATGAGGCTTATGAGTGAAGTGCTTCAACCTTTTTCGAGTAAATTCTATATTTCTTATTTTGACGATATCTTAGTCTATAACACCTCACTAGAAGCATGTATTGCATTTGACTCAACTCTTCCAAGTTCTAAGGAGCAAAAAATTATATCTAAACTAGCCCAAGCGTGAGTTCGCAACATCCACCTCCTGTTTTTTGGGCTTTGTTGTCTCTCGGGAAGGAGTCCAAGTGGATCCCCACAAAGTCTCAGCCATCCGGGAGTGGCCCATACTTCGTTCGTTATCGGACATTCGTAGTTTCCACGGTTTGGTGAACTTCTATAGAGGATTCAGAGGGGGATTTAGTATCATAATGGCATCTATTACTGATGTTTTGAAGGGGCACTCCTTCACTTGGTCCGCCGCCCAGCAAAATAGCTTTGAAAATATTAAAACGGCTTTGAGCTCGACACCTGCTTTGTCCCTGCCAAACTTCGAGAAGCCTTTTCAATTTGATACAAATGCATCTGTTATAGGAATTGGAGCAGTGTTATAACAAGATGACCGGCCAATTGAATACTTTGGTGAGAAGTTGAGTCCTTCCCGCTAGAAGTGGACGGTGTATAAGCAAGAACTGTTTGCTATTGTGAGGACACTGAAACAGTGGGAACACTACCTCCTCCATCAAGACTTCGTACTGTGCAGTGATCACCAATCTCTACAATTTCTAAATAGCCTAGAAGACAATAAGTAGGAAGCATGTAAGATGGGTGATATTTCTTCAAAGATTTAGTTTTGTGATACGTCACAAGACTGGGAAGATGAATAGAGTGGCTGACGCACTTAGCCGACAAGCTGCCTTACTCACCCAGCTTCAGACCGAAGTCACCGGATTAGAGGAGATGAAGTTACTATATGAATCAGATACTGACTTTGCCCCGCATTGGAACAAAATGTCATTCGGGTACACCAGATGAGGATTACTCGCTGAGATAAGATTTCTTTTTAAAGAAAATTCTTTGTGTATTCCACCTCATCTTGGCGACATCACCTTATTAAAGAAATTCATTGCAGCAGCCTAACAGCACATGTGGGTCGAGACCAAACGCTCAAATAGCTTCAAATCAGATTTTTTTGGCCGCACATGAAAAGAAATGTATCCTGATTTATAGAACGTTTTGACGTGTGTCAAATATATAAAGGGACTGCTCAAAATACAGGTTTGTACATGCCCTTTCCTGTACCAGATTCAATTTGGGAAGATTTGAGTCTTGACTTCATGTTGGGGCTGCCAGAAACGAAGAAAGGATCTAATTCTATAATGGTGGTCGTGGACAGATTTTTTAAAATGGCACATTTTATCCCATGTAAGAAAACTTTTGATGCTCTCAATATTGCTAAAAAAAATTTCAAGGAGATAGTCCGCTTGCATTGAATACCCTGTAGTTTGACCTCCGATAGGGATGTTAAATTTATTAGCCACTTCTGACGAGAACTATGGAAGAGGTTTCAAACAGATTTGAAGCTTAGTTCCGCTTATCATCCTCAAACGGATGGATAAACGGAAGTTGTCAATAGGACTCTAGCTAATATGCTCAGATGTTTAGTTCAAGATAATCCCAAACAGTGGGAAGAAATTCTAGGTCAAGTTGAGTTTGCATTTAACTCCATGCCAAATCATTCTACAGACCGATGCCCATTCAGTATTGTATACACCAAAATGTCGAATCATATTGTGGACTTAGCCATACTTCCTAAATGCAGACGTACTGCTGCCTCTCAAGCTGCAACCTATTTCTTCGATATTCTAAAAACTGTTCAAGAAAAGCTAAGTGACAGTAATGCAAATTATAAGGCAAATAAAGATAAGTACCGTCGGCACATAGAGTTCAAACCGGGTAATTAGTAATGTTACTATATCGTCGAGATCGTTTTCCTTCCGGACAGTGTCCAAAGTTAAATCTAAAAAAATTCGGTCCGTTACCGATGCTGCGCAAGATCAACGACAATACATATGTCATAGACCTGCCCAAGAACATTCAAACCTCTTCCACCTTTAATGTTGCAGATATCTATCCCTACTACCCACCGGATTTGTTGCACCACACAACAGTCTCATCGGAGATGAGTTCGTCTGAAGTAGGGGAGACCTGATGTGGGCTGCAGTCCACGTGGAATACACGTCCAAAAGAGACCTCATTAGCTTACTCCTCCACTATCTTTATACCCGTTTTTATTCCTTTTCTGTTTTAGCCGTGCCCTTTATTTTTATTTTCTACCTTTACTATTTTTGTTATTACGATAGAGACTATATATATATATATATATCATTTTAAAGAGACTAAGAAGGGATATAGAAGATGAATACAGTTAATTGCATCTAAAACCCTGATTCTTATTCCATTGGCTTTCTTCTTCTTGTGGCTATTCTCATTTTTGCAGGTTGAACGTTGCACCATTCAGCATATTGACAATAAAAATATAGCTAACTATTACAGCTTCAAAGAAAGTTTCGCCTAAACCTTAGACGAACAAGTTATTTAAAGAGCAATATAAAATCATCCTAGGCGAAAGTGTCGAAAATTAACTCTTCTATCAGAAAATATTGGTGAATTTCTCTAAATCTTTTTCGTAGAGGTATGGGGCACTGTAGCAACGTGATTTCTGCAGGATTTGCGCAAGATTCATGTACAGGTATGGCAGAGGTTTTTTTTTAGCTCTTTTTTCTGTTTATTTTATCTATTTGAGTAAAGGTCAACACTAAGCCAATCACTTAGTATCACCCTACTTCTAATATTCTTCATCAACCAATGTCATTTGCCAATAAACAAGAGACATCTGACCTCTATTAGCCATTGATGTTGATGCCAAACAGCCATCAAAGTTTGACACTAGTCTTCGTAGTCGCTCGGTCTCTCTCTTATCATGAGAACATGCCAAGTTGACCGCCCTACGTCTCTTGAATCCAGACATCCACCATTAATTATCGCATGACACTTATTATCCATTGACGACTTGAGCAACTCAAAACTCCTCCTAATATCATCATATAAGATGCTTTTCATGATTCATATCTAATACATTATATTAATTACTTATTGACTTCTAGTCATGGAGAAGGATTCCATTTATATCATTGGCTCACATTAATGAAATTATGTAAATCAAGCTAAGTTTGTGGCTTCCCCTTTTTAGATTTTCCAAGTTATCATGTTTCCTATATGTTACTCAGAACTTTTCCATGTATATAAACTAAGTTCTCGAGCATCTCCAAATACCAGCACACTACACTGCCAATGCATTCCCTACCATTTATTTGAATTCTCCCAGCCCACAAAAGCCTACCTTTCAATTGTTTCCTACAACAACTATTAACTAAGGAGAGGCCATATAAAGACTCAAAAGACAAGTTATCATCATCACACTTCTTCTAAACCAACTGAAAGACGTAATTTTTAGCAGGATAAAAATCTACAACTACTGCAAGGTTGACCTCAAATCTAATAATAGCTCCCTGCGTTAGCAATGAATATAAACTAGCAGAAAAATTCAAATATCTACAATAGATGCAGCAAAAGCTGATCTGACCTTGAACTACCCGGTTGATAAAGAAAACCGCCGAGAAAAAAATTAATCAGTGCAGGAATTACTAGATCAAGTGAATGGCTACACAACCTTACCATTTGAAAGCGTGCTGTTGTTTCGAACTTAGAGCGAACAGCTTCCGTGCATCGTTTGTCAGCCCATAAGCGAACAACGAAATCGAAAGGCAAAAGGCGAAATGAGCTGGAATAATCAAGAAGAAAGGGTTAGCTGACTACGAGAATAAGGAAGAGAATTTAGGAACGCAATCATAGAATTATGGTGTCATATCCGCCCAACAACTGAGATGTTCAAGCACGGATCTCGCCTAATAAAGGCAGTTTTTAATGTTTCTTAAAACATATTTTGAATAAAAAAACTACTTGAAGAATTAGTAACAAAGCAGTTTCAAACAAAGAATAAGGATTCGTTTGGGACAGCTTTTTTCTTACTTCTTAAAACCGCTTTTTAGTACATAGATTTTAATTTTTGTACTAGAAAGTCACTTTAAGAAGCAGGAAGAAAGCTGATACAAACGAAGCCTAAGGCTTGGTTTGGGATGGCTTTCTTACTGTTATTTAAAGCAACTTTCTAATACAAAATTTTAAATTTTTTAACTAGAAAGCTACTTTAAGAAGTAATAAAAAAAGTCGTCTCAAACGAAACCTAAGTAGGACTCTAATGAAAATAGGTTACCTCATCAATACATATTGTATAGTGTTATTATATATTGACGACATAACTTATTTTTATTGGAGTATGAATATTATATGACTCTACACGAAATAATTTCTCCCAAGTAACATAGCCAGCTCAAGAAAAGAGATGGATGAGAATAAAATAATTAAAAGGGATATTTGTATAAAACTCATTAAAATTTTAATTATTTCATAAAGATAATATTTTAAAATTTTTATCGATTAAATTGCAACTGTATCATATCATCCAATCCAGACGCGTCACGTCACTCAAATATACCGGGACCTGCTGCATTTTGGTGACGTGACACGTCTGGATTGATGTCCGGACAAAGAGTGGAGTAATGTGAATGCTCATCTATTAACTTGTAAGGCTACATGCAAACCCTTGCTGCTTAAATTCTACCATAACACCAATGGGCTTTATGGGCTAGGCCTGCGAAGGCTTTACCAGGCTTACGATATTCTCTCACGGGCCTCTCCCTCAAATCCTGAAGGTAAAAATGGGACATTATTTAAGAGATAACTGCATATAATTATCTTACATTACCGTTAAAAACTTAATTATATAAATTATTACCGTCTAAAGGTCGATGGAGCCCAATTTTCACGAATTTCGATGATACTTATAAATTTTTATAATCATAATTTTTTTGGGTATTTAGGCCAATTAAAACAGCCTCACATACGCATCTAGGGGTGTCAATTTCGGGTCACGGGTCGGGTTCGGGTCGAACCCGAACTGACCCGGGTGGAAAACGGGTCGACCCTAACCCGACCGGTAGAGAAACGGGTCGAAAATCCGAACCCAGACCCGACCCGGCGGGTTGCCGGGTTGACCCGACACGACACGGAACCGCGCGGCAGCAGGCGACGGCGGCAGCGCGCGGCACGCGGTAGCGCGCGGCAGCGCTCGCGGCAGCGCGCGGCACGCGGCAGCGCTCGGCAGCAGCGCGCGGCACGCGGCAGCGCGCGGCGGGGGCAGCAGCGGCGGGCAGCGGGGCTGGGCAGCGGGGCAGCGGGGCAGCGGGGCAGCGGGGCGGGCAGCGGGGCGTGGCAGCGGGGCAGGGGACAGGGGGCAGGGGCAGCGGGCAGGGGGCGGGGGCAGCGGGCAGGGCGGGAATTCGAAATTTTTTTAAACTAAACGGGTTGGCGGGTTGACCCGGCAACCCGCCGGGTCAACCCGAACCCGACCCGTTTTGAAATCGGGTCGGGTTCAACCCGGATTTTCCGGGTCGGGTCCGGGTCGGGTTTTCGTGTCGTGTCAAAAGTTGACACCCCTATACGCATCAGATACATAAGACACAAATCCAAAATCTCTTAGTTGATAGCCTAAGCTTCCAATCATAGACGAAATTAGTTGGGTGATATATTCATTATTCCAATTGCCCGCAAAATAGCTAAAAAATGGAGATAAAATTACTTCTTTGAGAAGCTTTTTTTTTTTTTTTTTTATTTTTTTTTTTTTATTTACTACTTTGAGAAGCTTGGCATCACACTAAGGGGCGTTTAGGTTCATTTTTATTTTATTTTGCTTATGTAATAATTGAAATAAATAATATTTTATAACTTAAAAGAAGTTAATTTTAATTTTATGTGGTGGTGGTGGAGATAAACTATGGATAAAAATCGGCAGCTCGTGGTAGAGTAAGCAATTTACACCAAACCGTTTTGACTACTAACTTAGCGGTCTTTGAGTTTGAAATGTATGAATTTATCTTAAAGGCTCAAATACCCAAAAAATATATATTTTAAAAACAACTTGATTTATTTTTAACAATAAAAAAAGTAAAAAAAAAAACATCAAATAAATTTGTTCTTAGAAACAAAAGCAAAACTAAAAACAAAAAATAAAATTGATCCCAAGTATGTCCTTATTTTATGTTTTTTATTTTATTTTATTTTTATTGGAAATAAAATATATTGATAACTTTAAAATAAAATATTTTAAGTTATTTTTTATTGAATATCCAACAAGTTGATCTTCATGACTCTTGAGCCAATGGAAGGTACGAAAAAATATTTTGTGCGAACGCCGAACGCCGTTTGAAGATTAACCAGAATATGTCACATCACCCACTCGCTTGGTATCGCGGCTCTGTGCCGTTGACGTGGTTGCATCTGATTCATCTTCAGACATAGTGCTGCGTCCAATGTCCGCCCAATGATACAGTGGTTGTCGGCGATTGCCATGAAGCAGCATAAGTTTACAGAGGTGACCGTAAGGCCCGTAACAGTCAGTCATGATAATTATTTTTAAAATATTAAAAAACTTTAAGTTTATTTTGAATATTTTTAAAAATAAATTAATTTATTTCAAAATTAAAAAAAAATACTAATGAACATGTTAAAAGAAATTATTTTTTAAAATAAAAGTGATTACCTTAAATAACTCAAAATTTACACCAAACCGTTTTCTGCAAAACCAACGCAAATTTAGTGCAATCAGTACGACTGAGCAGCGCTATTAGTTTATATTGCATTTGTGTACACAACACACTTTGGCCTGTTGGTTGAGAGCTTATGCTTCAGCTAAGAGATTTTAGATTCGAGTCTTTATATATACGTTGTGTGTATGAATTTGCTTTATATATATATATATATATATATATATATATATATATATATATATATATATATATATATATATATATATATATATATATATATATATATATATATATATTGTGCATTAGTGTTTAAGAAAAATTACAGTTATGATAGTAAGAAATTTTCTGTCAAATTATAAAGTTGGATTAAAATTTTCTTATCAAATTTGGGCTGAATAAATTTTAAAACTTTAAATTTATTTAAAAAATAAATATAATATATAAATAATCAATTAAAAATTAGATTTTTTTCCTAAAAAGAAATAAATATAAACTTTCAAATTATAATTTCATGCAAAGCATTCCATTAGAATAGAAGAACTATCACCACTTGTAGAGGTGTCAATTTCGGGTCACGGGTCGGGTTCGGGTCGAACCCGGAACTGACCCGGGTAGACAAACGGGTCGGAAAACCGAACCCGGACCCGACCCGGCGGGTTGCCGGGTTGACCCGACCCGACCCGGTTTGGGTTGCCGGCGCCGGAACAACGGCGGCGGACGGCGGGGGATGCGAGCGCGACGGGCGGACGCGAGTGGGGACAGCGTGGGCGCGGTCGGGCGCGCTGGGCACGCGGGCGCAGGCGCAGGCTCGCAGCACGCTGGCACGGGCGTGGGGGCAGCGCGGGCGGGCGCGCGGCGGGCAGCACGGGCGCAGGGGCAGCGTGGGCGGGCAGCGGGCAGAGGTGGGATTCAAATTTTTTTGAATTAAACGGGTTCGCGGGTTGACCCGGCAACCTGTTGGGTCAACCCGAACACGGCCCGTTTTTAAACGGGTCAATTTCTGGAACCCGAACCCGACCCGTTTTGAAATCGGGTCGGGTTCAACCCAGATTTTCCGGGTCGGGTTTTCGTGTCATGTCAAATATTGACAACCCTAACCAGTTGCCACTTGTCAACTACATATGACATTCTTGCCACTAGTCAATTGCATATGATTTTTTGGATTGGAGTAAGCTCCAATTGTCCAACGATTGTTGTTGTTGTTTTTTTTAATAACTTTTGAACTAATCAAGTCAAATTCGCATATATACAAGTTTCGAACGTAAGATCTTTTGATTGGTAGTCTAAAAAAAAAAAAAAAGCTCCCAACTAGCGATTAAGGTTGAGTATTTGTTATATGTCTTTTTTTTCCTCAAAATATATACATACATAGGTGATATTGCTGAGTATTGGCTCTGCCTCCAAATGACACGTTCAATAGGAGTTGAAAATATTACTAATTACTTTTTTAAGTTAAAAAATATCAAACATGCACAACTTAAATGACTCATTAACCTTCTCAATTATAAGCTATTTAATTTGATAAAGAGGGAGCATAAAGTAATTACAATACAAAAGTTTTAGAAATTTTAATACTTGCTTTGATGAAAAATAAATGCATAGTAAGATTTTGACGGATTCCAAATTTTCTATGAAGTTCATTTAGATGAATTCAAAACTCACATGTTATTTACCCAATTCCAAAATACATTACAATATAACTCCAATTTTACGATCAAACGTTGTCAGCTTGTTTACAACCAAACAACATTGCCTCCAACCCTTAGACATCGGTCACCGCAAATGTTAAATGTTGTGTGACACCACTGCCGGACGTAAGCCACAGTTGAAAGCAAACCACTGTTGTTAACGCCCACCTCCATCACATATTGTAGTCCACTGACATCTTTAGCTACGAATAGCCGCTAATTACTATTGCTATTGCTGGTCACTATTATTGTTGAACTCTACACTGCATTCATTTTACTTCATTATGATATTCTAAATATAGTGATAAGATCAAATTTTCGCCTCACTATTTGGAGCAAAGGTGCCCCCTCATCTACCTTCTTCTTCTTCTTCTTTTTCTTCTTCGCGAATGAATGCGCCTCTCTGTATATAAAAATAATTATCATAACAACTTAATTAATATTTTTTCATTGAAGTTAACAACAAATGGCTCAAAGCAGGAAATTGGTGGATCAATTCAATTGCGTAGCATTAGATATTGACAAAAGTCATTGTTAGTGAGCTGTTAGCTTTGTTACTTCGTACATATGTCACATAATATATAAAAAATTACGATTATAGTACTGAACAGTGAACACTTCAAATACCAAATCTCTTATATTATATATAATACATATCGTAAGCAAATACAAAATATTGATTTTATGAGTGGGAGAAATATTCCTCTTTAAAATTATGATTAAATGATGAGCATATGCTTACAATAAATTGTTGATTTTTATGCATTTATGTGTCCTACATTCAGTCCGTTTGTATTTAGAATTTAGAAGAATTTCAAATGTAGTGTTGGCACGCACGTTTTTGAAAATTTAATTAAACTTTGGGTTTAGGTTTGAATTAGTTTATTGATTAAGTTGTTCTAAATTTGTGATTATATTGTTAATGACTTATTAAATTTGTGATTTATGTTTTGCATTTCATCAAGTTTATTTGAGGCATTGGCATAACGAGCATGAGGATCCAGGACTTCCTTAGGAAAGTTAGCCACGCACCTCGAGATAGTTTAGCCTAAAAAACTTTATTAATAGAATGTTGGTTGTTCACTTCAGTGTTATTATTTGATTTGATTGATTAAATCATTTATTGAATTTTGATATTTTCTTGAATATTTTAATGCATTAAATAAAGGGTTAATTTCTTGACCTTTTTATTTATATTAAATCCTAGAGTTTTTATATTTTAAATAAATATTAGATCCTTAGATAGATGACTAAAATTTCAATGAATTTGCTTAATTTGAATTTTTCTATGCTTAGTTATAAGTTTTCAAAGGTTAGATGTTTTATTGAACTAAGTTGATCAAAATATTAACTTTTTTTTAAAGAATTTGGCTGATTTGGTATTTTTTATGAATATTAGACTCAGAGATAAGTCTAATGCATTTGAGTTTGAACAATTTTAAGATTTCTATGATTAGTTGTGAAATTTTTAAGTTTGTGTATTTAATGTAACTATTTTATTACTTAATTAGAGGGATTTTCTTATTTTTGAATCAAATTTATTTCAAATCACTTGAAATCTTACCCAAACATCAGGAATGACTTGTGGGGGTGATTTCAATTATTTAGAATTTATTTGGTATTTTTTATTATATTTACTTTTTTATTTTAATTAATTATTAAATTTTATTCGGTATTAAATATTTTTAAATTCAAAATTGAATTTTAGGGCTTTTAATTTTCTTTAATTATGTGTTTTATTATGAATAATTTAAGCCTTAATTTGTAATTTTTAGATTTGATTTGAACTAATTATGAATTAATTAAGGCCATAAGCCAATTATAGAGACCAATTTTGGGACTTCTAGATTGTGGGTCAAGTGATGTCCAAATGCAATGAAATTTGAACCATAGGTCAGCCAAACCCCATAGTTTAAGTCCATTGTGTTTGGCCCTTATGATGGACACTCTAAGGTAGGGGTGTCAATATTTGACACGACCCGAAAATTCAACTTGAATCTGACTTGAAAATTTCGGATTAGGGTCAACCCGAACCAGTAACGGGCCGGTTTCGTGTTCAACAATTTCACCTGTTTCAAAAATCTGGTTGGGTTCGTGTTGACCCTTTGACCTGAAAATCCGTTTTTAACTCGGCAACCCGGCCCGTTTTAGTACCCGAAAACTAGCAGTTTTTTGTTGGCACTTGGTCATTCGGGTCATGTTGGGTTGACCCAGATCCAAAGCAGATCGGGTTCGAGTCCAAAAAATTGATATGTTTGCAAAAATAGATAGGATTCGGGTTGACCCGAATAGTGTCGGATCAGTTTCGGGTTCGACCCGAACACGACCCGTCAGCCGAAATTGACACCCCTACTCTAAGGTGGTTAACTTAATCACATGAGGTAAATGCATCTATGCAATTAGGGATTTATCTTTTGCTAACTAGCCATAGGATTTGGGTGCAATTAGAGGTTCTATAACCCTTACGACATGCACAGAAAACACAAAAAATGCATAGAAAATACAATTAAAATAATTATTAATTAAATATTTAAGAAACACTTTTACTAATATTTAAATTACATTATAGTTGATTGTTAAATATTTAAATATTTAATTATTATCTAAAATATTAGTTAAAATATAGTTAAAATGATTGTTAACTAAATATCTAAAATATATTTTTACTAATATTTGAAATATATTTTAGCTGATTGTTAAATATTTAAACATTTATTTATTATTTAAAATAATAGCTAAAATAATTATTATTTAATAGTTAAAATTATTATTAATTAAATATTTAAAATATTTTTTACTAATATTTAAATATTTGTTAAATATTAAATATCAGTTCCCTCTCTCCCCTGTTACCAAAACTGCTGTAGGATGTGCGATGAAATGGAAAAATTATTACTTCCCGATAAAATATCGAGTGTACCGAGCGCGGTATCAAGTGCGGTACCGAGTATGGTACCGAGTGCAGTAACGAGCACGGTACCAGGTGCTTGAGTGACATGGCGCTTTATTATTGATCTCTGGATGCATTCGGTGTCCGGACCCAATAATTACTCGATAAAATGAGCCTTTATTTATCCTCCTTTACAGTTTGACGGTAGAGTAACTATATTGATAAAACCTGTCATTTCTCTCCCATCTACCTTGCTATCTCCCTCACAATTAATTATTCTGTGCGCTAGATCATCCTTGTATGTCCTTGATATCACGGCTCAATACCGCTGACGTTGTACATTATGATTGGTCTCCAAATGATGTTCTACTCCCCACATAATAATTTCTCCTTTCTCACGTCCTCTCCCTCTCTTTCCTCTCAAACTTGAATAAGTCAAATTATTTGGGGCATTCATAATGCACCGAACTGTTAAATGCGTCAAATTATTTGATGTTCCTATAATTCTGTCTCTTCCTTCTTCTGTAATTCTGCCAATTAAATTGCTCATTCTTAAAATAACTGTTATACTAATCTTAATACAAATACAAAAGTTGATAAACTATTCTATCTCCTATTTTTTTCCCTTGAGATTCCTATCCTAAAGAATAAGGCCTTGCATCTTCAAGTTTCCCTCCAAGCAAAAGCTACCTTAATTCTACAACAAAGTTAGAATCTCATGCATTAGCTTAACTGATCAAGTAAAGCTCCCAATTTCGCACATCTCACATAATTGCCTTTAGCCACACTCATAGCACATCTAACCACAAGAATCATCTCCTTCCTTCCTGCTCTCATATTTCTATGGGGAGGGAGAGAGAGAGAGAGAGAGAGAGAGAGAGAGAGAGAGAGAGAGAGAGAGAGAGAGAGAGAGAGAGAGAGAGAGAGAGATGAGTTCCAGCCAAAGAACCTTGGTGGTGTACCCAAACTCGACCTCAGCGCAGCCTTTGAACTCCAACGAGAAGGGCTCCTTTGGACCGTTGATTGCAGTTGTATCGGTGATCCTTGTGCTGACTGTTGCAGCGTGCATCATCGGTCATTTCTGTGCTCGACGTTACCTTCGCCCACGACCCCGAAGAGACCAGCCGGTCTATTACTCCAAAGATGATCTCGAAGGCTTGCCGGAGAGTCATTCTCCGGCAGCGGCCGCCGGAGGGGGCATCCCTGCTGGCGGCTCAGCCATTCATGGGGCGGTTTAATGCTAATGATTGAAAATTTGATATGTTTTGTGTGAATGTCTCCGTCGTTATATTATAGCAAATGATTGTATAAAATGATTGAACCACGGAATTCGAATCTTAAATTTTCAGTAATAATGTTTCAGATTTAAATAATCTTATCAGTCTCTTACAGTCGCACTTCTAAGACTTTACATCCATAAAAGTATGACAATCTGAGAAGGCATTTGTACGTGCATTGAGCTGTTTCTTGATCTACTAAAAATTTCAGTTTTTAGCAGCATATTATTGTAGCGATTTTCAAATGGCTGCTGTAGATGATCTATGGAAGCAGTTTAAACCGCCACATTTGATAAATGTACAAAATCTACTTCCTCAAGCACTAAATCGTTCTATATGCGATAGTAGCCTTGCCCCAATTCTTTCTTCCTGCACTTCGTTCTTCTCTCTCGGCCTTACGCCCCACTCTGAATCTCTTCATCCTTCACTTCTTACTTCTCTCCCGGCCATCGATTTAAGCTTACCTTCCGATCTATAGTTTCAATCGAGCGTCTTCCTCGGCCTTCGTCGCGACCGGGCCTCATCTGTCGAACAAGAAGGCATATCGAAAGGCTACCATCAAGAATCATCCCGATAAATGAGGGGATCAAGATCAGGCAAGTGATTAATTATATGGACTTCAGTGTTATGCAGAAGTGTTGTTGGTTTCCCCCTCACACAAATTCGAAATAAACCTCGAAGATTGGAATATTTTCTATTAATGATTTACTTGAATATAATATAGAGAGATCTTGACCACTTAATTTAATAGAACAATGTCTTATAGGGAGGGCGAATTATTACGTCCGGACATTCAATCTGTTGAAGTTCAGCGTTGAATACCTGTAAACGAATTCAACGGGAAAAGGAACAGAGAAGGAAAACATTACAGAAAGCTGTGAGAATAAACTTCTCTGTAATTCCTTAGCTTGCATTTACTGTAGCATGCCATACATATACTCAGTAATACGAAAAGTAGAAAATGACATGAATGGTTAAGATGAAACCGTTAATGATCAACGGTTCAGAATAGGTAAGAGTGCTGCTGCACATGTAGATACAGAGAGTAGTGGCGTTGTGAGCTATATATATCCGGTAATAATGATTTACTTAGGCTCATTAGGCTCATTAGCCCCCCCTCAAGCGAACACCGGCTTCTGTAAGTGTGAGCTTGGAACGTAGTAGTGTAAATCGAGGGATAGATAGAGATTTTGTGAAAAAATCAGCTAATTGATCCACTGAATGAATGTGAGAGACCTAAAGCATGTTGTCTTTAATGCATTGGCGAACAAAGTGGACATCAATCTCAATATGTTTTGTTCTTGCATGAAAAACGGGGTTATGAGCAAGAGCTATAGCAGATATACTGTCACAAAACAATGTTGTTGGTTGGCTAACATCAATTTGAAATTCCTGTAAGAGACGTCTTAGCCATACAATATCTGTAGCAGCAGTGGCGAGAGCGCGATACTCAGCCTCCGTCGAGGAGCGAGCAACAGTCTTTTGCTTCTTTACATGCCAGGAAATTAAAGTATGTCCTAAGAAGGCACAATAGCCAGTAGTGGACTTGCGATCATTTGGATCTCCGGCCCAGTCAGAGTCAGAAAAGGCTGTAAGATGAAGCGGACCGGAAGTGATGGGTAAACCCAGCCGAAGTGTTCCCTTAACATACCGTAAAAGTCTTTTGAGAAGTTTGAAATCAGCCTCAAGTGGCTGATGCATGTGTTGACAGAGTTTGTTGACGGTGAAGGCAATATCTGGTCTTGTAATTATCAAGTATTGTAGTGAACCAACTAGATGTCGAAATAGAGTTGCTTGAGCAGAAGATAACACGGAATCATCAATAACAGGAAATTTGGTTGGAGCCGGAGAAGCTAAGGATTTGCAGTCAAGCATACCGGCTCTATTAAGAATTTCAGAAGCATAGTGAGATTGGGAGACGTGCAATCCTGCCGGAATCTGTTGAACATGCATTCCCAGAAAATGTGAAATTGTACCCAAGTTTTTCATGTCAAACCGAGCAGCTAAGGTTGAAAGAAGATGCTGAATAGCAGAGGCATCACTTCCCGTTAAAAGAATGTCATCTACATAAACTAAAATGTAGATTGTTGTTGCCTGCTTCTTGTAGATTAAAAGGGACGGGTCCGCAGCACTTTGAGTAAAGCCATAGGCCAATAAATACTGAGAAAAGGTTTCAAACCATTTCCTGGGTGATTGTTTTAAACCATAGATAGACTTTTGAAGAAGGCAGACATGATCAGGATAAAGAGGATCCTTAAACCCTGGTGGTTGAGCCATGTAAACAATATCATTAAGAGAGCCATGCAAAAATGCGTTAGAAACATCTAGTTGAGATATTGGTCATTTGAATGTAACAGCTAATGTAAGTAGAATTCGGATGGTTGGAAGCTTCGCAACAGGACTAAAGGTGTCCAAATAATCAATACCATAGTGTTGATGACACCCTTGAGCAACCAGACGAGCTCGAAGACGGGCGATAGAACCATCATGATTAAATTTAGTTTTATAGATCCACTTTGAACCAATGACATTCTGGACAGGATTAGGAGGAACTAATATCCAGGTTCCCTGTTTTTGAAGAGCTGCAAATTCTGTGGACATGGCATTTCTCCAAGACGGATCTTTAACAGCTTGAGTGAAGCATGTCGGATCAGGTGATATAAGAGAAGTATTCATACTAATAATATGCCGAGGCTTTAAGTTACCTGTACGCAGACGTGTAAGCATGGGATGTTTGGTGGAGGTAGGAATATTTGGAGATAGTGATAGTGGTGTAGGTATAGAATCAAGATGATTATTGGAATCGGATTGAACAGGAAGAGAATCACTTTGAGAAACAGGAGGTTGTAGAGGACTTGGATTACTGGTGGAAGAAGAGTGAACTGGCTGTGGTGATTGAATTCTAGTAGGAACTAATAATAATGGATGAGTATAGACAGAAGGAGCAGGTGAATTGTGTGAAACTGTTGACTGGTAGGATGGAAAGACAGATTCGATAAATTTCACATGCCGTGAGACAAAAATTCTGCCAGATTCATGATGAAAGCATAGATATCCTTTTGTGTGGAGAGGATACCCGATGAAGATACACGGTAGAGATTTTGGATGAAACTTAGAATTGATTTGGGATGGAAGATAAGGATAACAAAGACATCCAAATGTCTTAAAACTGTTGTAATCTGGAATCTTTTGAAAAAGAAGTTGGAAAGGAGAAGCAGTTTTCCGAGAGAGGGAGGGTAAGCAGTTTATAAGGAAAACTGCGGTTTGAACAGCATGAACCCAAAATATGGTGGGTAATTTGGCTTCAAACAGTAAAGCTCTAGCTGTTTCGGTGATATGTCTATGTTTTCGTTCAGAGATGCCATTCTGCTCTGGGGTATGAGGACATGTTTGTTGATGAATGATGCCAGATTGGTGAAGAAATTGTTGAAATTGTTTTGAGTTGTATTCGCCACCACCATCAGACCTTAGGCATTTTATTTTGGCATCAAATTGATTTTCAGCAAGAGTTTTAAAATTATAGAATGTAACAGGAACTTCTGATTTTGTTTTTAATGGATACAACCAGCAAAAACGAGAGAAATCATCTATGAAAATAACATAATATTTGAAACCTTGCAAGGATAATTGGGGAGAAGGTCCCCATACATCACTATGTATTAACTGAAGAGGAGAACTAGAGCGAGAAAAAGATGGAGAGAAAGGTAGCTTGTGACTTTTTGAAAGGTCACACGCTTTACATTCTATAGAAGAAAAACTAGTAGACTTAGAAGGATAAATAAACTTGTGTAGCTTGAGTAAAATTTTTGAAGATGGATGTCCCAAGCGACGATGCCAAAGCGTAGTTGATGAAGAACTTGCAACAAGAGCCAGCTGAGGAGATAGAACTGAAGTCTTAATAGGAATTCGGTACAGACCGTGACGAGAGGGGCCGCGAAGGAGAATACGATTGGTCGTCGGCTCCTTGATAGTATAACCATGAGCATCAAAGAGAACAGAACAGGAGTTGTCAGTAGTGAGTTTATTGATAGAAAGAAGGTTATGACGAAGCTGTGGAACAAGATGCAAAGAATTCAGAAGGAGCTTACGCGCAGGAGTAGGTAATAAGCCGTTACCATTATGAGTAATTGGTAGAAGATCACCATTGCCGATTTGAACTTGTTGATTTCCAGTGTATGGTTGAGCTTGCTGCAGCTCGGAGGAGTCGCTGGTTAGGTGCGAAGTTGCACCCGTATCAAGTAGCCAGTCAGACGACGCCGATGCCGTGTCTGTTGCATAAGCTTGGACAGGAGGTTGAAATGAGAAGTCGCCACGATACCAGCACTTAAAAGCGGAATGACCAAGTTTCCTACAAATCTGGCATTCTATAGGCGGAGACGAACGCGGAGAGCCAGAGCGACCACGGCCGCGAGGTGAAAACCGTCCACGAGACGAGCGACCCCGTCCACGACCACGTTGAGCATACATAGCAGGAATTGGGTCTGATGGGGACGCAAAAGATAAGTCACGAATTGAATCGGCGGCAAGATTCAATTCTTCACTACACAATAGTGAATAGAAGTCATCGAGGCTTATGGGATTCAAATTTGTCCTTACTGTAGTTTTGAAAGCCTGATAAATATTTGGCAAATCGTTTAAGGTATACATGATGATATCCTCGGTAGGCAGGGGAACACCAGAGGAACCGATGGCATCAACTTTACTTTTGATGTCGGACAAATACTGCATCATCGATTTATCCTTCATCTTAACGTGATGCAACTCGTTCTTCAGCTGTAGAATCCTTGAACGATTTGTAGACTGTAAGCGGCGTTCAATAGTTTGCCAGATGTCCGAGCAGGTTTCCAGATTCAAAACATAGGGAAGAAACGTAGCAGAAATGGTAGAGTAAAGCACTGCAGCAAGGTTCTGATCTACTAAAAGCCAAGTAGAATATTCCGGATTAGCTTGAAGCTCACCGGAAGGGGAAGAAATAAGCTTCGGAGGTTTAACAATGGAGCCATCTAAATAGCCATTAAATCCATTAGCTGTGAAAAGTTTTTGAATCTGACATTTCCACAGAGGAAAGTTGTCGGTAGTAAGCTGAAGATTGAGAATCGACTTCACATTTGTCATAAGGAACTTTAGTTGGGACGGAATAGTGATTTCCGCCATTTTCACCACAGAAGAAGAAGCTGGAGACGAGGTAGAAGATGATGCCACCGACGCCATTAGCGAAAAGGAATGTAGTACCGATCAAGCCGTAAGGCAGAAAAAATGCTCTGATACCATGTTGAAGTTCAGCGTTGAATACCTGTAAACGAATTCAACGGGAAAAGGAACAGAGAAGGAAAACATTACAGAAAGCTGTGAGAATAAACTTCTCTGTAATTCCTTAGCTTGCATTTACTGTAGCATGCCATACATATACTCAGTAATACGAAAAGTAGAAAATGACATGAATGGTTAAGATGAAACCGTTAATGATCAACGGTTCAGAATAGGTAAGAGTGCTGCTGCACATGTAGATACAGAGAGTAGTGGCGTTGTGAGCTATATCCGGTAATAATGATTTACTTAGGCTCATTAGGCTCATTACAATCTAGATGCGCCATGTCATTCAAATACATCGGGGTCCTGTATATTTTGGCGACGTGACGTGTCTGGATTGGTGTCCGGACAAATCCGGACACCGGACGTAATAATTTGCCTATAGGGAGAGGCGATGTGAGAAGTTCGACACCTATATAATTCGTAAGAAGACCTGTAAGAGGTTCGACACGTGCAGAATCTCTACAGAATCAACTATTGTTCTCTTGATAATACAAATCATGTTTCTTTTAATCTCTGCAAAAGAATATATATGTAAGCATTTCTCGATCTCTTTGCATTAGTCTGCTATAAGAAGAGAAGTTGCAGATGCTTTCATAAATTTCTTTTCATTGTTAGCAAGTTTCTCCAATCCCAGCTCAGTTGATCTCAATTTATTTATTCCTAAGCAATGCTTTGTTGCTAATATTCTAGTGTAGAAAAAGATAATGTTATGCCGGGCATTCTTGTTCTCATTTTTACTTTCGTTTAATTATTTTCATGTAAACAAAATTACTAGCTAAAAATGTCCATTTTTTTTTCCTGGACGCTCACAGCCTCCCATATTGAACAATTATTACGTCCTCCAACCTAGGGGTGTCAATATTTGACACGACCCGAAAACCCGACCCGAACCAAAAATTTCGGGTTAGGGTCAACCCGAACCCGAAACGGGTCGGGTTCGGGTTAGACATTTCGACCCGTTTTAAAAATCGGGTCGGGTTCGGGTTAACCCTTTGACCCGAAATTGACCCGAAAGTGACCCGATTTTGACTCGAAAACCCGATTTTGACCCGGCAACCCGAGATTGACCCGATTTTGACCCGTTTTTGACCCGAAAAGAGGAGTTTGACCCGTTTTGACCCAAAAATTAGCCATTTCTTGTTGGAAACGGGTCATTCGGGTCGGGTCGGGTTGACCCGGACCCGAAGCGGGTCGGGTTCGAGTCGGGAAAACTGACCCGTTTTTAGAAACGGGTCGGGTTCGGGTTGACCCGAATAGTGCCGGGTCAGTTTCGGGTTCGACCCGAACCCGACCCGTGACCCGAAATTGACACCCCTACTCCAACCGGATGCAGAGGAGCATCCGGTCGTAGGCAAAAAAAAAAAGCGGTACCGAGGTGTACCGAGTTATTTGAAAAACTCGGTACACCTCGGTACCGCTTTTTTTTTTTGCCTAGGACCGGATACTTCTTGCATCTGGTCAACCGAACAAAATAAAAGTTCCCCATATTTTTCCATTTTTCTAGGAGAAGGCATGCATAATGTGGAGTATTTGAGCAATTGAGCGTGTTGATTTTATTTTCCAAAATTTCTAGGAAATTAGCTATTATTTAAACAGCCCTTATGTGAACTGAAAATGGTTTAATTTCAGCAATATATTATATTCTCTAGCAAAGATGAAAAATATTAACATGATTATTGATAATAACAATTTAGTTTGCGGATTTTATTTATATCAGTTTTTTTCGTTTTTTGAGATTAGTGAATTATATAAAGATACATGTACGTTTTTCTTTGGAAAGGTAAGAAAAAATAATGCCTAGCTTTTTCAATTTGTTGTTTTTGCTAATTGAATTGAATTATCATAACATTGATTGGTGTTCTCTTAATAAGTTAAGGGCACTTTTTGCCTTTAATTTGCATTAGTTTTCATGTAGGGCTTTTATTATCCATCTGTAAATCATGTCAAATAAAAGCACTGATGAGATTTTTTTTTTTTTAATTATGGATTTTTGTGACGGTTATAACAACTACAAATCTAATAATTTAGTGACAGATATAGCCACTTCTATAGCCCCAGATTTGTGACAGTTAAAACAGCCGCGAAAGTCATTTCACAGCGGAAATCAATTACAGCGGATTTGTGGCGGTTTTGAAACCGTTGCAAATATTTTTGTGGAGGTTATAACAGCCGCAAAAGAATATTTAAAGTGCTGCGAGAGGTATTTTTTTAGTAGCATCATGCATGAATGAATCCGACGAATTATCACACATGTTACATGACATTCCAACAACATTGTCATCCTGCATCAAATTATTAACCATTCCTCGAATGTCCCCGCCTATAGCGCCGCCCGGATTTGGCTGATGCAAGAAGAGTATAAATATAAGAATTTCAATGTATCTGTAATATGTTAATTAGCTGACATTCCTTCCTCTTGTTCTGCTTTCACCTATTTAATGGCTGAAAGGGAGTGCAACAAATGCATAAAAAAAGAATCGAGGTTGAGCAGAGAAGCATGGTGCACATGAATGGAGCACACCTTCTAGCTTCTGCAACTGTTCGACGAATTCTAGAGACACCTTTGACTCTTTGACACGGTGTGAATACCTTTGAAAAGCTTAGGATAGAGAGCTAAGTGAGGAACGAAGATACGAATCACATTTTCGGAGAGGAATTTGAGCGTGTATTCTTCAACCAAGGCTGTGATTCACGGAAATAAGAGCTGAGCGTTCTTCTAAAATCGGCCGATTCGGCGGTTCTTCGGTTCAACCAAAAAAATAATGTTTTTTTCCTATCCTGAGTGGTAAATGGTTTTATTAACTAGACTGGCCGCTAGACCGATTCATGATTGAACTGACCGATCTGATCCGATTTTAAAATCATAGTTTTGAGGATATAACACTCGATAAACATTCTCAATTAGAACCTATTGATAAAAGCTACTAAATGCAGCATTTTGTGTGTAAAAAATTGAACCATTGAAAACCTCAAAAATAGTCATTCTCAATGAAAAATTAATGGTATGGCAGTTTGAATAAGTTTGCGACAGTACATAAAAGTTGTTGTGTTCTGAAAAAATTGCGGCGGTAATGAGATATAGAGTTTGAGAGAAACCGAGAAGCAGTGTAGTTTGGTTTGTAGGGAAATTGTTGTTCGTGAAAAATAACGTGGCGAGATATGTGAGTTCTACCGGTGAGTGGATTATAGCATTTGTAGCCTTTGTGAATTGGTGAGTAGCCCAGGAAAACACATGCCGCGGACCTGACGGAGAGCTTGTCCATGGTATACGGACGAAGCCAAGGATAGCAGAGGCAGCCAAACGTGCGCAGGTGATCGTAGACGGGAGGACTGCCGTGAAGGCGTTGAGTGGGAATTTGATTGGAGATGGCTTTGGAGGGGAGCAAGTTAATGAGGTAATGCGCGGTTGAGATTGCTTCAGCCCAAAATTTGTGAGGTAGGCCGGATTCGTGGAGAAGGGCGCGGGTGTGATCGAGGAGATGACGGTGCTTGCGTTCCGCAAGACCGTTTTGCTCCGGAGTGTGGGGGCAGGATAGTTGTTGAAGGATGCCATTTTCTTGAAGGAACAATCTGAACATATGACTAGTGTATTCACCTCCGCCGTCGGATCTAAGGATCTTAGGAGTTTTCTGATATTGGGTTCGCACCATTTTGCAGAAGGATTTAAAGATGGGGAGAGCTTCTTGTTTGGAGTGCAGAAAATAAAGCCAAGAGAAGCGGGTATAGTCGTCAATAAAAATGATGTAATAACGATAACCATCGATAGAATTTAGCGTTGCAGGACCCCAAAGATCAGTGTGAATTAAGTCAAATGGTTCAGCAGTAGAAGAGATGCTTTTATTAAACACGATCTTGTGGCTTTTAGCCAGATTACAGGAATCACAGACAAATGAAAAATTTACAGGAGCTAAGTTCGGAAATTGACGAGCTAAGGCAATCTGCGAATCTTTGCTGGGGTGTCCAAGACGCGAATGCCATTGATGAGTTGAAGAGATGGTGGAAGTGAGGGCGGCGTGACGGGTTTCTGGCGGAATGCGAATGCGGTAGAGCCCGTTATGGAGTTGTCCAAGAAGAAGAGGTCGGTGGTCCCGAAGATCCTTTATGATGAAGCCGTTAGCATCAAACGTTATTGAAATGGAATTATCGGCTGTGAGCTTAGAGATCGAAAGAAGGTTGTGAGTTAAAGAGGGAACATGTAAAAGGTTTTGTAGATGAAGCTTACGGGTGGAGTCCGGCAGCGGGAGGATGCCCTGACCGGCATTGTGAATCTGTAGCGTGGAGCCGTTGGCAGTGGAGACCGTGTCCGATCCTTGGTAGGAGGTTGGATAATAAAGTTGGGAAGCATCCGGGGTGAGATGCGCGGATGCGCCTGAATCAAGAACCCAGTCTTGAGTGGTGGCAGTGTATGGATTTGCAAGAAGAGCTCGGGGCTGACGGGTATCCGTCGGGGCATATTTTGGGTTATGCCGGTGCCAGCAATTTAGCGCAATGTGGCCGATTTTGCCACAAATTTGGCATGTTGGTCTTGCAGAATTTTGATTGGTGGGCTGATTGTAAAGATAGACTGGAGGATTAGTGGTCGGCTGGGAGTTCTTGGATTTGGCCGAGCGTCTGTAGTTAGAGTTGTTGCGAGGGCGAGCAGAGGTATTGGTCGAAGCATAGAGGGCGGTGCCTGTGGCCGGAAGAGTGTGATCCTGGTTGAGATCTTGCTGGATGTGAATGTCTTCGTTGCACAGCAGGGAATAGAACGTGTCGATGTCGATAGGGAGCAAGGAATTGCGGATGGTGGATTTGAAAGAATTGAAGGTGGGCGGGAGACCGTTCATGATGTGTAGCATGATGTCTTCGGGGTCGATGTGAGAACCGGAGGCTGTAATGTTATCCACAATGGATTTGATACGCATGAGGTATTGCTGAATGGGTAGGTCTTTCATTTGTATGCGATATAACTCGTTCTTGAGTTGGATAACTCGAGAACGACTTGTGGGTTGGAGACGACGTTCAAGAACATTCCAAGCCTCATGAGTGGTGGTGGAGGTGATGATGTAGGGTAAAATCGATTGCGAGACGGTCGAGAAAAGTGCTGAAAGAAGATTACTGTCGATTAGAGTCCATTGAGCGTGGGCAACGGAGACAGAGTCGATGGGAGCGGTGACCGTGCCGGTGAGGTATCCGGCGTACCCGTTAGCGGTGAACTGCTGTAGAACTTGAACACGCCAGATTGGGTAATTCTCCGTTGTGAGGAGATTCGGAGCTAGATGCTTTATGTTAGAGACAAGAAATTTCAAGGGTAGAGGAATGTGACTTGCCGCGGTGGAGGGGGTGGATGTCTGATCGGATTGGGAGGAGGAGAGAAGAACATTAGTGGGTTCTTGATTTTGATCCCCCATTAGGCGACTGATACCATGAGAGAAACCGAGAAGGTAGGCGAGAGAAGGAAGGAGCGAGAGAAAGAAACAGAGAGAAAGCGTAAAAGATTTGTATTATTGCATAAGGAATGTACAGTAGTTACTTGTATATATAAGTGGTACAATTGGTATAAAAGGTAAATACATAAAGGAAATGCAGAAAGAGCCGTTGGTGCTTATAGAGTTTATGGTTCAAGCTTTGTATGAAGATCCAATATACATACATATAGAAGAGAGGGGGTGCAAGAATCATAAAAGACACTATGATCTTTATGTGAAAACCCTTGAAAGAGGAAAAACCACCACGCTTGGTCCAGTTAAAATGATTTTGCAATTGTTTATTGTTGATTACAAATGAGGCTATTCATGGGGAAAAGGCTTTGGCTATATATAGCAAATATACATCAAATAGATCACATTACATCGTAAAAGTTGGAAAATTCTCGTGATATGAGAGTTGTTCTCAACAGAGTTTGCTTGTTCATTTGATTGGTAGGATCAGATTCAGACGATAGTAGTGGGAAGGATAGTAGTCAGGCGACGGTGGTGTAAGAGATCATAGTCGGTGGATGAGGGAGGAAGTAGTCGGTGGGCAATAGAGAGATAGGAGGGACCATAGTCGACGGGCGATGCAGTTCAGAGGGATCGTAGTTGGTGGGTGACAAAGGTCAGAGGGACCATAGTCTGCGAGTGACGGAGGTTTGAGGGACCATAATCGGCGGGTGACGGTGTTTGAAGGGATCGTATCTGGTGGGTGATTTGTGGTCAAAGTTGTGTGTCGAGTGAAGTTGGGTAGGGGTTCGACAGTGATCGGCAGTCTAGCGGAGGTCCAGCAATGTTCAACTACCGGGTAGTGGTCGTCTGAAGTTCACTGGTAGTGGTGCTTGGGTAGAACTCTAGAATTCTTGAAGTCTCATAGCTCTCTCCAATCTCAAACCAAATAGTTATTGGAGAAATGAAGAGTAAACACCATAATGACGAATCAAACAAGAAAAAAAAAGCAGTGGAAAAGTAAAGGACACTGGGTTATAACGTGGAATACCCCAAAATAGGAAAAAAAATACGGAATCACACCACACCAAAAAATTCATTATGAAAGTTGGGAGAAATAAGTATTGATCTCTCTTATCTCTGACTCTCTGCTTGCTTCTCTTCTAACATATACAGTTCTCAATGTCTACACATTCAAAATACAATAGAAAGTCAAATAAAATAAACCCAAGGGACGCAACCATTTAGAAAAATGAGAAATAAAACCGTTCAGTCCGTCTCATAGCTCTACGATTCCAGTTTGAAGCGTTACGGTGCTTGAAGCTCTGCCTTGATTTTTTAGTGAAATTAAAATTAATAATTGATTTTTTTATAGTAATGCTTTTTAAGTTATTAGTATACAGTAAAATTGTAAAGATAGAACAGTAAAATTATGAAAAAATATAATCAGAAAAATTATTGGCAGTATTTTATAGTAAAAATTAAAAAAAATATTGAAAATTATTAAATTTATTAAATATTTTCACATTTGTAAAAAAGTTATAAAAAATTTTGACGTTTCTCCAGAAAATCAGATTCCGTCAAACACTTTAACGAACCTTCTCCTTTCCAAATTTTATCTTTATCAAGCTGCTTCTCCTAATTTTAAAAAATCCGCAAACTGATTGGCAAAATACAATGAGAGAGAATTTAAAAAAATCATCCGTTGAAAATCCCCCTCTCCCGTTTTTTCAACTATAAGTTCCCAAACCCACTCCCCTGGCTAAACAAGAACAATTCTACTCTGTGAAGCTTACAAAGCTCATTTTCTAGCTCCCCATGGCATCCTCCGCCGCCGACCTCCACATCTTCTTCCTCCCTTTACTCGCCCCCGGCCACATGATCCCTATGCTCGACCTCTCCATCCTCATATCCGCCCGCGGCCCACGCTCCACCATCGTCACAACCCCAGCAAACGCCAAACTCCTCCGCCCTTCTCTCTCCAACACCGACAACCCCAATATTCATCTCCTAACCATCCCCTTCACCTCCGACGAATCGATCCACCTCCCCGAAAACCTCACCGGCCACCCCATCCCAGATATCACTCCCGAATTCTTCGCCTCCCTCTGCCGCCTGGAACCTCACTTTGAAAGCCTCCTCCTCACCCACCGCCCCGACTGCATAATCTCCGACATCTTCTACCCGTGGACTGCCACCCTCGCCAAGCGCTACGGCATTCCTCGGATTGCCTTCCATGGCACCAGTTATTTCTCCTTCACCGTCATGAGCGTCGTCAGCCTCCTCCGCCTCTATGAATCTGTCTCTAGTTTCGATGAGCCTTTTCAAGTCCCAGGCTTACGTCACAACATCAAGATGACCCGATCCCAGGTGCCGTCTATTATCACCTCTCCGCCGGAGTTCATGGCCGGATTTCCTGCTTCCCTTAAAGAATCCTACGGAATGGTTATGAACACCTTCCACGAACTCGAGCCGGCCTACGCCGACTCGTTCAAATCGTTTGGTGGCATGAGAAGCTGGAATGTCGGCCCTGTTTTCCTCTGCCGCCGCTCTGTAGATTCTCTCCGAAACAGGGGTGGCGCGACGGCATGCGAAGTTTTCCGGTGGCTCGACGGAAAGGACGCCGGCTCAGTGCTCTATGTTTGTTTTGGGAGCCTCGCGCGTTTCACGGCGGCGCAGTTACGGGAGATGAGGGCGGGGTTGGAAGCAGCCGGCCGGTCTTTTGTTTGGGTGGTGACGGATGATCCGGCGGCGGAGGGATCAGTTCCGGCCACCGGAGAACAAGAAGGATCAGTTGGATTCGTGATAAAGGGATGGGCGCCGCAGCTTGCGATACTAGAGCATGAGGCGCTGGGAGGATTTTTGACTCACTGTGGATGGAATTCTTGTTTGGAAGGGATTGCGGCCGGGGTGCCGATGGTGACGTGGCCTTTATTTGCAGATCAGCAATTCAATGAGAGGTTTTTGGTGGATGTGTTGGGTGTGGGGGTGAGTGTGGGTTCGGTGGTGAATAGTACGAGGCCGGAAGAGAGGACGGTGGTGGTGGCAGAGAGAGTGGCGGCGGCGGTGGAGGCTGTGATGGGAGGAGGGGAGGAGGCAGATGAAAGGAGGAGGAAGGCGAGGGAGATGAAGGAGGCTGCGGCCAAGGCTGTGGGGGAGGGAGGATCGTCGGAGGTGGACTTGGGGCGGATGGTGGAAGAATTGATGGCTTTGAAGATGAATAGGATTAAGGAAACAGCTGTAAATGAAAGAATAAGCGCCTAATGATCACAGCAAACAAGTGACTTCTCAATTATTGCAGGGTGGTTAAACACTCTGCCTTTGCATCAAATCGGCCATTATTGTCGAGAATTATTGCTCATTGCGAGCTTGAATCTATCATCCTTCGTACCTTAAAATAAAATTTCAATATTGCCTTATTTGAGTATTGTAATGCGAATTTCTCCTCGTTGACATAGTATATCACATCTCAGCATCGCATCCGAGCATTATTTCGATTTTAAGGCATAATAGTAAATGTTTTTTTTTTTTTTTTTTTTGAACATTTGAGAGATTAAAAAATAGCGATCATGAAAACTTATCTTGATCAGACACGAATGTTAACATTTAAATTGGAAATTTTCAAAATTAAATTTGAGATAATCCAAAATCCAATTTCAGAAAATTTATAGTCAAATTGAACATCTATAAGAGACGAACCTAACGACAAAAAAATGCTCCAATCTAAGCCATAATAATTCCAAATCAAGGGCCAAACACAATTGAAAACATCACGACCTTAATTAGACGATCAAATGATCTCTAAATATATCATGTGACACTGGACTAAAAGGTGTCGCGGCTTCTAGTGAGGAACGCAAGGCTATGATTGCTTACACAACATGCCAAGAATAGAGTTCTGGGCCAAGAAATACCACAGGAAATTATTTCAGGATACATAACACAAAACAGAGTACCAAAGAAATGATTCTTCTTATTATCCTTTATTACCAAAGCTAGATGTTTATATAGACAACTGTGGTTACTTACAAGGGCACACAGTAAGCTACAAAACATTCAAAAATAGTCCCAAAAGCCATCCTACTTACATTTTATATAAGCTGAATTTAATCAGAACCTGGGAGGGAATTTCATAACAGCTTTGTCCAATTTCATCTTATAATAGCTCCGACATCATTCTATTGTGGTAGGAGAAACATCATGTTCATAGTAAGAGGATAGATCGACAACATTGAACATTTCAGAGATATTGTAAGTACTCGGTAAGTCGATTTGATAGGCGTTATCATATTTTTTTTGGGGATTTTTACCTAAATAACACTTCAAACTTATATAATTACTTATTTAACATCCAAAGTATATTATTTACATACCTACCACTTAAATACATCCTGTTTCATCTAAAATACTACTCCGTCAGGACTCCGCCCAGACTCTGCCTTTTGCGCTTGAAATCCCTTTTTCTTTGTTGCTAGAGTGTCTAGACGGCTTAGGAATCAAGACCCACCCGCTTCCATCTTCATTGATACCATGATAAGACATGACAGAACGAAGCGCCTGGAGCCTTTTCATCCTCTTGACCCTTTATATCTTCCTCAACTTGGGGCGTCTCATCTCCTATACAAAGAAAACATAGTTTTCCTCCTCGGCATCATCTAGTTGCAGATATCATAGGTACGAGAACTCCACCGCCGGTAGATAGGGGCTTCAACTTCTCTTTATTATTCTTCTTCTTTGATTTCTTCGGCTCGTCAGTGAGCAGTCCATCTTCCACCTCTCTACCTTGCAGCCGGCTTCTGCAGTGATCAGGAATCTCATGATTCATGATTCCTCTGGCAACCAAATTCAATTTTTTTTCTCTACTTATGTTTATATAAATGTAACTACAAGCCACTGTAGTATGTATTAGATCATAGCTAGCCTTATCATTTAGTCATATTTTACACTAGTGCCATTGTATTTCTATATATACACATTGTACTTGTACAGATTAATTCATTCAATACAATTCTATCTTTCTCTGTTCTGCCGAGCTTCCACTTCCTTTCCCTTTCTTGAATTCTTCTCTCATGGTATTAGAGCAAGGCATGGAAGATCAAAACTCAGCCAACGCCGCATCTCTCTCCTCCTCCTCCACCACCATGCACACAGAACTCTCGGCCGACTCCATCACTATCCCTCAACCCCTCAAATTTCTCGTGTCGAACATCAAGAACCTAGCCCTCTCACCCCTTCTGTTTCCACCCACTTCAACTCTACACATCCCAGCTGTCACCTCACCACACAACTCCACGACTCAGGCCAACAACAAATCCCAAACCGAGAACATACCAACATTCTCTACTCTTAATTCTCCTATTCCCTCCCCTCAGGCCAGGCCTATCCAACTTCCGAAAACCCAAACACATCAAATGCAAATTCGTCTAAAGGACGGCATAACCAAACCGAAGCAGATTTTTACTCTCCTGGCCCCTTCCTCGCTGGACGCAACTCCCACTACGCACAATCAGGCTTCCAAAACCGAGCACTGGAATCATGCAATGCAAACCGAAATACAGGCTCTTACAAAGCAAAACACATGGTCACTAGTTCCTAAACCAGTGAACAAGCCTATTCTCGGATGTAAGTGGACATTCAAAACGAAGCTCCTACCAAATGGCCAGGTGGATCGGCACAAGGCTCGCCTCGTCGCCCTTGGCTACAATCAGCAATACGGAATCAACTACACTGAAACGTTCAGCCCCGTCGCCAAAATGCCAACGATACGTCTGCTTCTCACCATCGCAGTCAACCGTCAATGGCCAACATATCAGCTTGACGTGTCCAACGCCTTCCTCCACGGGGATCTCCACGACGACATTTATATGCGACAACCGCCTGGGTTCACCGACAAATCCAATCCCGACGCAGTTTGCAAACTACACAAGTCACTCTACGGGCTTAAACAAGCCCCGCGCCAATGGTTCAACAAGCTCACAACGTTTCTTCAAGCCTACGGATTCAGGTTTACTCGTTCTGATCCTTCTCTCTTAATCTTTCAAAAAAGCACAAATTCAGATTTACTTTCTCATTTATGTCGATGAATTTCTTGTCACAGGAAACGACAACAAATCGATCAAGCACCTACTCGACCAGCTTCAAACACAGTTCGCACTCAAACAGCTCGGTCAAATCTCGCTCTTCTTAGGAATACATGTACTTCAATCCAAAACTGATTACTTCCTCACTCAGCAACACTATGCTACCAAGATTCTCCACGATGCAGGATACGAGGACTGTAAACCCGCCCCTACGCCGATCGCACTTCCATCCAAACACGACCCCAAGGAGAGTCCACCATTTCATGATCCAACCCTCTATCGCAAGCTCGCCGGTTCCCTACAGTACCTCTCCATCACAAGACCGGACATTGCCTTCGCCACCAACGTCATCTGTCAACATATGCAGCAACCAACAGATGCCGATTTCAAAGCCCTCAAGCGCTTACTACGCTATATCAAAGGAACAATCACATACGGGCTACCAATTACACCCGGCCCACTCGAAATACGCACCTATACAAATGCCGATTGGGCTTCAGACACCTCAGATAGGAAGTCGGTCTCCTGCTACTGCTCCTTTCTAGGTCCTACCTTGATATCCTGGACCGTCAAGAAGCAGGCCACTGTTGCAAAATCATCCACCGAGGCGGAATACCGTGCCCTATCCGCCGCCCTATCCGATGTCATATGGCTACGCCGTCTTGCGGAGGAATTGGGTATTCCACAAACTTCTCCTACACTCATTCACTGCGACAACACCTCGGCCATAGCCATTGCCAAAAATCCCGTGTTTCACGCTCGGACGAAACACATTGAGATAGACTATCACTTCATACGACAACATCTCAACTCTAAAGCAATTCAGATCGTCCATATCTCTTCCAACGATCAAATTGCCGACATTCTGACGAAGCCCTTCTCAAGCTCTCGGTTCACAGAACTACGACACAAATTAAGCATCCGTCCGCCGAATGCTCAATTTGAGGGAGGATATTAGACCATAGCTAGCCATATCATTTAGTCATATTTTACACTAGTGCCATTGTATTTCTATATATACACATTGTACTTGTACAGATTAATTCATTCAATACAATTCTATCTTTCTCTGTTCTGCCGAGCTTCCACTTCCTTTCCCTTTCTTGAATTCTTCTCTGATCAGTATGTAACTATTAGGACATCAAAATAAACACATAAGTTCTTGTTATCGTTTAGAAACAGGACACGTGTAAAGGCTCTTGTATAAACGATATATATTCTCTTGTACTCGGTAAATAAGCAAGTGAAATGACTTCATAATCACATTTTCTCTAAACGTTTTGGTTCTTCTTTCTCTCTGGTTGCCGGTGGACTCAGAGCATGGCCTGAGATTTCTTCATGGTATCAGAGCAGTTCTTTCCTAAATTTCTTCTAGATTTTTTTAGTTTTCTTTATGTCTTGCGTCTTCTCTATATCTGTTCATGGCTACTTCGGCGTCTACATCACCCAACACCGGCAGGGTCATCACCGAACCGATCACCAAGACACACATTGATCCATCCCTAAAATTTGTGGTTGCTAACCTCAAATCGATTATTCCCCATCCCCTATCCGTAGATAACTATCATATATGGAGCAACCAAATCATTAAGCTACTCAACGCAAATGGCTTTGAACGTTTTCTTGATCCTACCGAGGACACCGCTCAGGTTCTCTCAGATCAAGAACACGAAAATGAAGATCCCAACCAGATGCGTTCAAGATGGAGAGTCACTGACCAGAATCTTGCCGCGGCAATCTGCTCCACAATCTCTCAACAAATACTTCCATACGTCGTTCATCTGGAGTCAACTGCTGCGATATGGCAAACACTTCGCACGCGATTTCAATCGACCAATTGGTCAAAAGTAATTCAATTACGCAATGAATTACAAAACATATCTATGAAAAATCTGTCAATGAGCCAATATCTCACTGAGATCAAGAAACTTGTTGATCAAATGGCGTACGCAGGCGCCACAGTGGACTCGGAGGACATCTTGCATCTCATTCTCAATGAATACCGCCATCATACAACTCATTCAAAACATCGATCCGCACGATGCAATCGCCTCTTTCGCTTGACAATCTTTATGCTCTTCTTATAAGCGAAGAAATACACATCCAGGCGGAAGCGTCGACGAGATTTCCTACTATACCGGATAATAATGCTGCGTTATACACAAACCGTGGTCGTAGCAGACGTGGGCGCGGCAATTACAATGCAAATGGAAATCAGCAAGTGCGTTCGTCATCCAATTCCAATGTGGTGTGCCAAATCTGCAAGAAGAAAGGGCACTCGGCGGATACTTGTTGGCATCGGTTAAATCCGAACTACACACCATCCACTCGTCCAAGAACAATAATGCAATGCTGGCTACCGGGGCTACGTCCAATATAGACTGGTACCTCGATTATGGTGCATCATCTCACATGACCCACGCTCAAGACAATCTTGATCAAATGCAAGAATATCGTGGAGCCGACAATATCACTATCGGGGACGGCAGGAACATCCCAATCGCTCACTCGGGCACGGGTATCCTACCCACCCCGTCCAGTAAGCTTCGTCTAGAACAAATTCTTCACGTGCCTTCTCTTTCACATAATCTTCTATCTATATTCAACTTAGTTAAAGATAATCATATTTCTATAACGTTTGACTCTAACGGGTTTGTGTTTAAGGATTTGCTGACCAATCAAACTCTACTACAATGACCATGTAAACAAGGTCTCTACAGGGTTCCTATCAAGACAACCGAAGCCAACTGCAAGGCGCTCACGGCCACACTCATCACGGCTCAAGTCTAGCATAATAGGCTCGGTCATCCAAATCAAAGGATATTACGAACCATCTCCAGACGGAACTCAACGCTGCACATTCCTACTACTTCATCAAATTGTGTTTTCTGTAGTACCTGTAAAAATCATAGAATACCTCTTCCTGTATATGATCATAGAAAGCATGGTATTCTTGATCTCATACACTCTGATGTGTGGGGACCTTCTCCAATCCCCTCACATCAGGGCTTTAGATATTATGTAATTTTCATAGATGATTGCTCTCGTTTTACGTGGTTGTTTCCTCTTGTCTACAAATCTGAGGTCACTAAGCATTTTATTGATTTTACTCTATTCATTGAAAGACAAACTAACAAGAAAATCAAAGCAATCAGAACTGACGGAGGAAGGGAATACATCAACAACCAGTTTAAACAATTCACTCGTGACAGGGGCATTCTCCACCAAACATCGTGCCAGAGCATGGCCTGAGATTTCTTCAGTAACCATGCCTTGAATACAACATGCGGTTTGTTTGTGTTTCCTACATCAAAACTAAAAAGCTATATGTGTGTTGCATTCTGCATTACACCTTGACAAATAGAGAATAAACAAAACTGAAAATATATAATTCAGAGAGAAAAAAATGGAACTAGGTGACTTAAAAAACAAAATCTAAAGCTCAGATTCACACATTTGTCGCTGCTGCCGTCGATTGCCTTCTCCAGCGACCTCTTGTCGCGACTTCCTGCTCCGGTGGTGTCACAGGTTTCGAGAATTTTGGGGTGGAAAAAGGAAGATTCGTCTTCCTCTTCACACGTCGCTGGGTCAGGTAGACACTGCAACGGCGAAGAATAAGTGATTTCACGCGCGAAAGATAGAGTCGGGACGGAGTTTGAAGTATTATGTATGTAAAAATCCCTTATTTTTTTTTATTATGCGAACAGGTTCGTCAGCCTTTGGTTTGAGTTTTCTAAACGCAGCTGTGGTGAATCGATCTCTTCTCAATCTAATCCACACGGACCACACCATATCAATCTTTGAATTTTGCTGCTTTCTGATTTCTATTGGCATGTTGTTGACATTTATTATCATGCTTTTGTATCATTTCATGGACTTGTTTATGTAATTGTTGAATTTCTTTACTACGTTGCTCTCCATTTGGACTATAACTCAAGGCTGTAGCTTGTGGAATCAGGTCCAATGGAGTCAAGGGATTGATTCCATACACAACTTGGAATGGGATTTGACTAGGGGTGTAAATGAGTCGAGTCGAGTCAAGTTTAGACCCTTATCGAGCTCGGCTCGTTAAATGGAAAGCGAGCTCGAACTTGAGCTTGTCTCACAGTAAAAGAGCTCAAGCCAGCTCGCGAGCCGGCTCATCAGCCATGGGCTGGAATTTTTAAATTTATGTGGATTTTTTAAAAATTTTGGATTTTTAAAACTTAAGCGGGATTTTTAAAAATTAGATAAATTTTTTTTTTTTTAAAATATGTAATTTTTATCATTTAAATAAAATTTAGAAGATTATTATTATTATTTTTTATATTTAAATTTAATAAATAAAATAAAATTATTTTAAAAACATTAACATTTTTTTTTGAGCCGGCTCACGAGCAGAGACGGCTCAAGCTCGAACTCAAGCTTGTTTACTAAACGAGCTCGAACTCAAACTCGAGCTCGAATCGCGAGCTTGATAAGCGCAGGCTCGCGAGCCCGCTCGGCTCACTTATACCCGTAATTTGGTCCGCTGTCTTCTAATTAGGCAACTAATTTATGAATTTTTAAAGGAAAAAAAAATGAGAAACATCCCACCAGTTCTAAACTTAAACCACCATAACCCGCCCAATTTGTTCTCCACGTGGTGAACTAGAGAATATTAAGTCACGTGGAAGGCTGTACTGCAAACACCGCTTTTTTTTTTTTTTTTTGGGGGGGGGGGAATTAGATGCCTGTTACCAGGACAAATATTGGCGTGGATTCATCCTAATCGTAGAACTTAAACCGCATTATCACAGCCGTTGATCTTTCAATAAATTGAGATGGCTTTCTTCATCAGTAACCGCGTCCTCTTCTGTATTTTTTATTTTAGTACTGCTTTGTTATTTCATTCAAAGAAACTAAACAAGCAAATGTACATCAAGAAGACAACCACCACGATTAACCAAACAAAGCAAGCAAGATCAAACCATGCATGCAACCGCTTACTTGTAATGAGCGTACAGGTCGAAGTTATCCTCCAGCTTTTGAGAAGAACCTGTCACCGGATCTATCAAACCATGCATGCAATCGGCTACCTCTTTCTTTTGGTTAGGGGTTGTGATCCCTGCCTTTCTAATTTCTAGTATTGTTGAGTGTTCTTTCTTGATTCTTTACACTGAGTTCTGCATGATCTTTAAGGCAAATGTTTTTTTTTTTACTTTTTCCTTGTAGATTGCTTGGGAAAAGTGTGGAAGATGGGAATCTATGTGCGGTCGCTGTGATGATCTTGGAGTTTTGCAGATCCAACGAGATCATGTGACATCTATTAACGATACTTGTCGATCATTTATGATTTGGTAGATGATCCTTTCTGTTTTGTCCAGATTCAGGTTAATGGTATAAGATCTAATTTTATTCGTGTATTATAGAGAAACATATATAGTTGATCAATATGTCAATGTTGGTGATGCAAGGAAGCTTGGATGGAGGCAGGAGAGTGATGTTCTATTGTTTACAGTTGTTTGCTAGTTTGTCATCCCGGCCTTTGCCATGTTGGGTGCGCTCGCATGGCAGGCCAACTATCTTTAATAAAATTAATTTTTTTGTGGGAGTGGGAGATCGTACGGGGTGATTCTGCACCCTGGGTTCTCCCGTGTGCATCGTCTCTTGGTTTTACTGTATTATCTGTTTCACATGTTCCTACTCCCTTGAGCTCATTTACTGGATGCGACGACATGATTTTCACATCGCAAGGTATACAACCAAAAGATATCTAGTTTGAATTACAGCTATTTTCAAAGTTTCGTTGTTTATTAGGGTATACTATCGCTCTATAACAATCAAAAGATATATACGAGCTAGTTAAAACGATCTCGAAAACATAGTTTACTTCTGGAGAGAGATTATTTTTCCAACTAATTTTTTTTTACTGATGTTTAATCGATTTTTGAATGGACTAATGTAATATTGCTCTATGAATGAGCCAATTAGAAGAAACAAATTTTACGCAATCTTAAATAACTTTTTTGCTACGATGGATTTAAAAATGATTGTGAACTTTAATTTCAAATTATTATTAATATAATTTATAATAAACTTTAGTTTGCATAAATCATGATTTTGATATCTTTTTTGTCAATAAATTAACGAACTTCTTAAATTTACTGTCCCCTTTGAGTAAAAAATCAGCTGCTTTCTTGAGTAGGGCATGAATGCTACCTAAGAACATCTTTTACAACAAAGTGCAGTAAAGATTTACTGGATACTATCGATCTATATTTTTAACACAGATTATTGTGTATTTATCAAGACGTTCGAGCGATCGCGACAACTGCTTATGGAAGAATATTTGGTTGGAAATGTCTGTTGTAATATTGTTTCTATATTCCAAAGCATGGATGATTGCTAACTTCTTTTTTTATTATCCTAACCGAATATTCTATACTTTATCAAATTTTTTTGTGATGGCTGTCTACATTGTATGATCTATGTGATTTTTTCAGCGGTTATTGTACTGCTTGTCTTAGCTCTCTGATCTTTTCATATAAGGGGAATTTTCTTCAGATCAACATAAATTGTAATTTTTACAACTGTTTAATGGTTGAAGTTTGTGAAGCGGACTGAAATTTTTTTCATCTTATTTTGTAAGAATGTAACTTAACATTAGGGGTTATCACTTTCTTATAAGCATACAATTCAGCACTGGATTTTCTCTTGTTGGCCCATCTTATGGAGGCTCGGGAACTCGGAGTGCATCGGCAACTTGTGGCGGCTCAGAAGCTCGGAAACTTGCAATGCATAAACAACTTGTGGTGGCTCGGAAGCTAGGAAACGTGGAATGCTTTAACAACTTGTGGCAGTTCGGAAGCTCAGAATTAATGCATCTAGTGGCGGCCCCATACAACACAATATTAAGCTTGAAGATAGTGGAGCATACAATTACGCTAGCTTGGATTTTATTATGTTGGCATGAATCAAAGAAACTATGTGAAGTTTTATATATTTCCTTCTTTCTATAGTGTGGTGAATTTATTTGCACTGTTACGTACGTAGGTTTATTAGTAGTAGCTCGTTCATTGCTTTTTAATTTGTGCCCAGATACTTACTGGAAGATGCTTTGGTAGAAATAATTCTTATTTTTTTTCTTAATTATTCAGTGACACTTGATGAATTTCATCTCTTTTGATATTATATTTTAAAAGTATTTATCTGTGTTTTGCTGCAAAATTCTTATTATATTACTTAATTTTTAATTGAGTCTTTTTAACCCTTTTTTATTTAAATAATTGCAATTTTTTTGTAATTTAGCGTTCTAATTAGTGTTCTTACATAGCAACAGACTCAAATCAATAATATGCCTGTCCAAATTTATTCAGTGGAATCATCAAAAGGTATTGAGAGTATTCTACATCTTGAGTGAAGTTCCAGTATTTCCACCCTTTGAAAGAAGAATTAAAATGGTATTCTCTAGTTGGCTGGGTTTCTATTTTATCAAGTATTCTAAATCTTTGTTTTTTTATAAATGTTTTTGCCCTTCAACATTCTTTTGAACTCATGATTTGATTGGTGAGTTGAGCTCAAGTTAGATTTTATTTGAGTTTGATCCGATTAATCAAACCACTATGTTGGACCTAGCAGTCATATCTAATTAAAAATAATAATTTAATGGTTAAATATGTGTTCAACGCTCATCATTTGTTATTTTTTCTCAAAGATCGACTCTTCTATTCATATCTTTACTATATCTCCCCATTCAACCCCAAAGTTTAACTCCAATGTTTTAACGTGAAGGCTATCATTAATGATAAATTATTGTTAGATATTGATTTAATTTTACGTAGACTGTATCTTAATTGTATTTTATCTAGTAGGTTCATTTTTTTTTTTATAAATAAAAGTTGTGATATTTATTGTAGGCTCGGGAATACATGAATAGAATTCTTAGGGCTCCTCTCTCTCTCTCTCTCTCTCTCTCTCTCTCTCTCTCTCTCTCTCTCTCTCTCTCTCTCTCTCTCTCAAGAGGAGCATCATCTTCCTCCCAAGAAAATTTCGAGGTGTAGGTAGGTGTGAGACAGAGCCGAGTCAAAGGCTTGTGGTAGCGGGTGGTACGTAGGAGGTGAGGCAGCACAAGCTAGTGCGAGTGTTCAGAATGAATATCATAGGCAAGAGTAGGGCCATAGTAGTGTCGCACGCGGGCTGTCATGATGGGTGTGGTATGATGTGAGGGAAGACTCGTGCACGCGGAGAGTAGGCCCCGGAGCAATGCTGCACTTGGCGCGAGGTTGACGAGCCTAGTCACTCCGCAGGGCACGAGAGACACATCCAAGGTGTGAGCGTCCATTACGCAAGGGCTCAGATGCACAATCCATATGCTGGTTAGATCGAGACAGACACGTGTAAGCAAATCGTTTCTTGGATGCAAGATTTCAAGCAAGACATAGAAGTGATGTCATACATTGTTCTTGATGAAAGCAGTTGGAACTAGGCTAGGGCTCAGACAGCAGGAGACTTAAGTAGATGGCAGAGCAGTTATTGAGGAAGATGGTAATTGTTTGATGGAGGCAATTAATGTAGAAGACTGGCGGGGTATATATATATATATATATATATATATATATATATAATAATAATAATAATAATAATAATAATAATAATAATAATAATAATAATAATAATAATAATAATAATAATAAGGTGGATATTATTTATATTGATTAAATTTTAGGTAGGTTGTATCTTATGTGCATTTTATCTTAATAGATTCATTCTTCTATTTCTATAAATAGAGGAGGTTGTAAAATTGATTGTAGGCCCATGAATACATGAATATGATTCATTTAGCTCCTCTCATCCTCTTCTTTCCTCTCTCACACACTATCAAGAGCAGCTTCATATTCATCCCAAGAATTATATATATATTTGTGTAATAAAAAAATATTATTATTATTATTATTATTATTCTATTGGTTCCTTTTATGTATTTCAATCAAGTTATATGCATTATTTTTAATTTCTAATTATATTGTACTGATCAATACTTGTGTTATATATTCTTTATATTAGATTGTATATTGTATATGTGTTGGTGCATCTTTACTTATAAAGAGTATCGACCTTAAATTTTAAGGTATGATTATAATCGAGCAATTCTTTCGGTGGATATTCTAGTTTTTGTAGGTAGCATGTCAAGACTATAAATGACAATCTTGACTGTCGTTTTAACATTCTTCGAAACATTTCTTTACTATCTTTTTATGCATATAAAGCAACCATATTGACCTAATGCTTTCTTTCTTTCTTTCTTTTTTTTTTAATAAAAGCTTGCATTGAAAATGTGTTTTTCTTTGCTTTAATGACTCTCTTGAAAGTTTCTCTTCTCTTAGATTGTTGGAAAGCAAAAAATTCTCTCTTTTGCCATCAAATTTCAATATATCAAGTTTATCATTCAGAACTCAATAGTTTGTTGGATTAGAATTGGTTATACTTAAGAGTTTGAAAACTTTAAACAAGCTGTCTTAGGTTTTTATACTATCGTGATACTTCTAAGAAGAAACTCTCCTTGATGAAAAAATACCTCTAAACTTAAGGCTTTTGGTGGGTTGGGCATTCATGATCTTAAAAACATGATTCAAGCATATAATTGCTCCCTTATTTGGAGATTTCTCAACACTAACTGTCTACTTTCTTGCCGGTGGAAACATAAATATCAACTACAAAAAATTCATCAATTATAATTGGCAGTCTGGACCGGCGGTTCTCCAGCCGCCGGTAATAACGGCGTTTAACCGACAGTTATGTTAAATACAGCCACCAGAAAAAGCGGCGGTCTAGAAACCGCCGGTTAAATGGCCGACATTAAATCTTACCAACGCGTTATCGGCGGCTCTAACCACCGATGTTAAGTGAATTTATTTCCGGCGGTCGGAACTGCCGGTTAGCCGCCGGAAATGGCCCCAGAATAATTCGTCATGAGCCTTCCATTTCATTTCATTGTGTGCTCTCTCTCTCCAGCGCGGCGCTCGCCCCCGTTTCCTCCGCCCTCTCGAGATCGAGACGCCTCCTTTGGCCGCCAACGAGCTCCCTCCGATCGCCAAAAAGTTCCTCCAAACGAAGATCTCGCCTCCACTCCGGCCTCCGAAGGCTCTCCCCGCTCCCGTCGCTTCGCCTCCGAGGTTTGCTTTTTTTTTTGATGCATTTAGTTTTGATTTCGGTTAGATTACATCAAGGATCAGTCTTAAGCCAATATCTTTTTGCTTTAGTCATGGATGTTCTCACTAGACATTTGCAAGAGGATGTTCCTTGTTGTATGCTTTTTGTTGATGATATTCTTCTTGTTGATTTCGATTAGATTACATCAAGGATCAGTCTAAAGCCAATATCTTTTTTGCTTTAGTCATGAATATTCTCACTAGACATTTGCGAGAGGATGTACCTTGTTGTATGCTTTTGTTGATGATATTCTTCTTGTTGATTTCGGTTAGATTACTTCAAGGATCAATCTTAAGCCAATATCTTTTTGCGTTAGTCATGGTTATTCTCACTAGACATTTGCGAGAGGATTTACCTTGTTGCATGCTTTTTGTTGATAAGACTAGAGAGGGAGTTGATGGTAAACTTGAATTATGGAGGTCAACCATAGAGTCTAAAGACGATTCGTGGACCAAATACCATCATCCATGAAGCTAGAGATCGATTTACAATGAAGAGGTAGATTGAGAATTGAGGTAAGAGTTAATAAACCCTATGCCTAAGCAGTCATCCTGCCAAAATTGAGAAGAGCCATTGTAAATTTCCCATTGAATAGTGGACTCAACAACCCATATAATGTTACAAAGTTTTTTCTATGCAAGGGATTGCCCTTGCTTAAAAAACCAGTAGGATGCACATCCTTATAATATTTATGTTGCATGTAATTGCCCAACAAGAACTCGTTCTTCCTAAACTTCCACAAAAGTTTAAAAGACAGACCTTTAATCAAATCATGAATAGACTTACAACCAAAATTTCTCTCTAAATAAGGACACATACAAACACTCCACTTAGACCAATAGATCTTGATGAAATTAACATTGATTATGTCGCAATATTAGTATGCAGCAGGTTTAATCTAATGTCGGTTACCATGTGGTGATGAGGCTGAGAAGGAATCAATATGGATGGTTCAGTCGCTGGACTTTAAGAGTGAGAGGAGGGTGACTGTTGACTTAAGTATCAGGAAAAAAAATTGACGAGTTGATATGTTGCTGATTTGTAGTTTGAGAGATGCTAGAAGCGGTGGTGGGTTGAAGAAGGAATGGGAGAGTATCAAATAACATTTCAGAGGAAGGTGTAGGAAGATGTTTGAAAGGAAAAGAGGTCTCATTGAAAGTAGTATGACGTGAATTGTAGATTTTATTTGTTGGAGTGTCAAGACACTTGTAACCCTTATATATGTCAGAGTAACCGAGAAACACGCAAGATTTTGATTTCGGTTGGAACTTATGACGAGTGTGAGCGGGAAGAAGAGGAAAGCACTCGCAGCCAAAGGTGCAAAGATGATCATATTGAGGTTTGACGTGATGAAAACTTTCAAAAGGTAAAACATGGTGATTTTGGGCAGATGGCATCTTGTTTATTAAATAAACGATAGAGAATAAAGGCATTGTTGAGGAGGGTTCTCGATGTCTCAATAATATGATGATGCTTGTGTTCAGCAACGCCGCTTTGCTCAAGCATATAGGGACAAGAAATATGATGAGTTATACCATGAGTTTGAAGATATGTTTTAAACCGATTATTTGTGTATTCAGCGCCGTCGCCGGTCCTGAGCATTTTAATAGGATGCGATGTATATTTTTCAACTTGTTGCTTGAAAGAAGTAAAATTTTTAAAAACATCAAATTTAAATAACATTGGAAATATCCAAGAAAACTGCGAGAAATCATCAACAAATAAAATGTAATAACGGTATCCTTGAGTAGAAGGAACAGGTGCAGGACCACAATTTCCGAGTGAATTAGCTTAAGAATAGCATTTCGACGGTTAGTAAATAGTTCAAACACAAGTTTATGACCTTTCGATTCTCTACAAGAAGAACAAGGGGAAGTATTGTTATGTATATTAAGATGTGAATTACATCTTGAAATTATTTGAAGCACCTTCTCGTGAGGATTGCCAAGCCGATGGTGCCAAAGAGAATGGTCTTGGTTGATGACAAATAGAGCCTTTTGTTGAGTTACTGGCTGAAGAGCTTGGACCGGATATAGCCCGTCATTGCAAGGACCTTGAAGAAGCACTCGCTGTATCCTCAGATCCTTCAACGTGAAACCATAAGAGTCAAAGGTAATCGAAATATCATTTTCATGAATCATTTTAGAAATGGAAAGTAAATTGTAATGCAGAGAAGGGGTATGAAGAATTCGCCATAACTTTAGCTTACGGGATGGGGTCGGGAGAAGTCTGACCCCTGAATTCACAATGTTGATAGAGCGTCCATCTCCTATAACTATATTGTTTGAGCCTTGATAAGGTGTTGAGAATTCGTGAGATGCGATGTAGCTCCGGAGTCAAGAAACCAACTGCTTGTGGTATTGTCGGAAGAAGCTACAAGGGCACAATTCAATGGAGCATGAACATATAAAATATATTGCGCGTTGAGCCTGTGCCAGCAATCATAGGCGGAGTCTCCTCTCTTGAAACAGATCTAGCATGTGATGGCCTAGGTTCCAAATTGTCTACCTAACTATCCAGAAGAGGATGTGGATTTACCCCTGTTCTGTCGCCCTCTTCCACGATAGGTGTAAAAGAGCAAAATTTGGATTGTTGGCTTAGTTGTTTCTTGCAGCATCTGAAGCAAGATTTACCTCCTTGCCGAGAAGAAGAGGGTAGAGATAATCTAGACTGATCGGGTTTAGCATGGTACGGATGGAGGTTTTGAACGATTGATATGAGGGTGGTAATCCATTGAGAATATATAGAATTATATCCTCATTTTCAACGACTGAACTAGATGCGGCAATTTGATCGACTAAAGTTTTGATTTCTGATAGGTATTGGGTCATAGTCATGTTCTTGAAGGAGATATTATGTAGGGCATTTTTAAGTTGTATGACCTTGGATCTGTTGGTAACTTGGAAGTGATTCTCAAGCATTACCCAGATAGCAGCAGTTGAATCAAGATTAACGACATAGGGGAGGAAGGAAGATAGAGCATAAAGATGCAGCTAGGTTTTGATTGTTAAGGTTCCATTGATGGAATAATGGGTTCGGGTGAGTGGATTCTTCTGAGTTTAAGGTGGATTGAGGTGGAGAGGAGAAAGAGGGTTCAAGAAACTTATCAAATCCATTGGCAGGAAAAACTTTTAAAAACTTCGATCTCCATATGAAGTAATTTTCTTGCCTGAGCTGGGTCGGAACAATGTTTTTGATGTTAAAAACCACAAATTTGAGAGTTGATGAGATGAGTGATTGTTCTTATCGATATGTCTCCAAACTTTCACTGAGGCGAGATGAAGCGAAGTTCGCCATCTTTGCAGAGCCCTAGACAGGCCGCTCTGATACCATGAAGAATAGCAAGAAGAAGAAAGAGGCTGGACTGAGAGAATACAGAATAGATGAAAAGAAATAAAGTGTTTTCACTATTCTGAGAAGATACATATGCTCTATACATAGGAAATTACATACAAATATATCAGTGGCCTATTTCCACGTAGGTATTAAATATATTTTATTTATTTACTCATATGATATATTAATTGATATCTCACACCAACTAACCAAGAAAATTAATCCATTCTACTATGCTCAAGCCGCAAAGGATTTACATTGGTAGCATGGCACCAGAATTTTATGCTTTATAAAGTAAGCTGAACATTAGCACCTCTGCCTGTAAAGCAGAACATGTTAATGTAATTATCACAAACTGAGACCGAGTTGATGATCCAATCCTTTTGCTCAGAAACTGGAGGGGAGGTAACTGTACTAGCATAAGTAATTTTCTCTGTAATTTGATCTTGGCCTTTGCCTCACAACAGTCACTTAAATCAGAATCCTTGATTCTCTGCTATGTAACTGCTGCTTAAAACTTTTGTCAGTTTCTCCAGTGTAAGATAGTTCTAGTATAAGCTCAATCAAACATGCAAAAATATAGTTACTTTTCTTATAACAGAAATTATTTTCAATGCTCTGTTGTAACTCAGAGTATTTGTTCTTCCTTTTCCTACCATTCACTTTCACCTAATATATATATATATATATATATATATATATATATATATATATATATATATATATATATATATATATATATATATATATATATATATATATATATATATATATATCACTAAAAAATCATCGGACACAAATCACGATAAAAATATGGATTGGATGCTTTCAAAATTGAATTTGGGATTGTTGAGTCCTGAAATATTTGCGGCGGTAGAGAACTATATAGTTTAACATCTTAGCATTATACGAAGATCTAGTACACAAGCAGATGAAAGAGATATCGTAGCATTCATAAGAGACACCAGTGTTTTGCGTGGAAACCCCTGAAAGGGGGAAAGATCATGGGGTCTAGCCCAGTTTGAATGAATCCACTTATATTTGCAATCGATTACAAATGAGGCTCTTTCTTGGGAGAAGGCATTGGCTTGATGTCACAAATGTACATCATATAAAGCGTATTACATGGTGGGAGTTGCAATAATCAATATAGACATGTTTATTTGGTTGGCATGACCATAGTTAGTAGGATAGAGGTCGGAAAGACCGAAATAGAGGACAGAGGTCGGAAGGATTGTAGTCCGTGGGAGACAGGGGTCAGAAATACTGTTGTATAGAGAGGGAGGTCGGAAGGATCGTAGTCGGTAGATGACAGAGATCAAAAGAACCGTAGTCGACAGGAGGCTGAGGTCAACAAGACCATAGTACTAGGGCGATACTTCGGTAGAACTTTGGGCGTCAGGTGGTGGCCTAACAGAAGTCCATGCTTCAGGTGGTGGTTCGACATAAGTCCGGGCCTCAGGTGGTGATTTGTTAGAATTTCAGGCCTCAGGTGGTGGTCCGGTAGAAGTTCGAGCCACATGTGGTGGTCCAGTATAACTCCTAACGTTAGGTGTTGGTTCGGGGAGAAATTCGGATCTCATGTGGTGGTCCGGCATAAGTCCAAACCTTAGGTGGTGGTTCGGCAGAACTCCGTGTTTCAGGTGGTGGTCCAGTAGAACTCCGAGCCTCAGGTGGTGGTCCAGCGGATCTCAAACCCTCAAATGGTGGTCCAACGGATCTCAAGGCCTCAACTGGTGGTCTAGCGGAACTTTGACGTTGGTCGAGGAGGCAAGGAGGCAAGAGTGATATTTGATCTCTCTCTTTTCTCCTTAGGCTTAGGAATCATTTTCATAAGGAATGAGGGGTCTATTTGTAGATTTCCTAGAGTGACATGACACATAAATAGGAGGAAGATCAAGGGCAAATGGGGAGTGGCTTGGATGGACGGCCGATGTTGAATCCCTTGATCATGGTCCATTTTCTAGACATTTTAAGACCTTAATGATGTCAAAATTCTGTGATCTTGGGCTCGTTGAATTTGTTTCGTCAAGCCGCTCGGTTTGACTATAAGCATTGCACGTTTGGAAACCGTTTGGTAACCCAAATTGTGATTCAAACCTTCTAACAACCCTTCGGGCCCTTGATTTGGACCCATCTAAGCTCGGATTGAGTAGATTTTGGTGTCGTTGGTTTGTATTTCCGAGAAGTTCAGTTTGACTATAAGTTTGCTAAAATCGGAGTTCAGATGGTCCTAATTTTAATTTCAGAAGTTTCCAACTTTAATTTTTCCTCGAGATTTTTGCACAATCAATATAAATTTTTAAGGATGTATCAGGGATGATCCAAACTCTAATTCCAGCAAATTTATAGCCAAATTGAATGTCTTAGATAGACAAACCCAATAACACCAAGTTCAATCCAGTCCAAGGCTAAATGAGCCCGAATCAATAGACCAAAACATACTGGAAAGATTCAAAGCATCATTTGGAAGACCAAATAATATTCCAATATTACATGCTTATTGAGACAACTCTAATGAGCCCAAGATTACTAAATTTCGAGATCATTAAACATAAATGTTTAAAGAATGCTCCATAATCAAGGGATTTGATATCAGTTGTCCAATAGAACATTCTAAATTTATCCTAGATCTTTTTCATATTTACTAAGGATGCAACTCTAAGAAAATAATAAATCGACCCTCATTCTTCACATGAGAGGATGAAAGAGAAGGAAAATAGAAGAGCTTTGAGACTTGAACAGTCCTCATGCCACAACCGATGAAATCGTGCCACCCAAGCGTCGTTGTTGGACCTTTGCCCACTATCATCATTGGACATTCATTTGGGAGACATTGTTGGGCTTTCCTCTGAACACTGTCGCCCGCCGACTACAGTCCCTTCGAACATCGTTGCCCGACTACCGTCCCTTCGATCATTGTTGCTCATCAGCTATTGTCCTTCCAACCACCGTTGTCCACCAGCTACGGTCCCTCTGACCATCGTCACCTGACTACAACCCTTCCAACGTCCATCATTCGCTCACTACAGTCCCTCTAACCATCGTCACCCAACTACAATCCTTTTGACCTCCGTCACTTACCGATTACGGTCTCTCCAACCTTTATCTCCCAAATACAGTCCACAAAATGAATGAATAGATCAGCACTCTCTTGATAATAGCTCTCACAACATTAGGTTCTTATCGTCCCAACCATATAACATATTATATATAATATATATTTGTTACATTAATTCAACACCTTTCTCGAGAAAGGGCATCGTTTTTAACTAACAACCTTTAGTGGATTATATAACCGAGATAACTTTTCTTTGTACTTTTCTCTTAAGATTTGATTGTCTGATTTCTTTAAGGAAGCTGAGTGATCGTTGGAGTAAAATAAATTTGCATGTCACCCCAGGCGAAGATTCGCAGTTGAGGAGGCCTGCTGCGTTAATAAATGGAAGAAATGCCAAATTTATGTATATTATTTATCGTCGGATTTGTGTTGCTTTAGCTGTTAACTTCTTCTATATATTTTTTTCAAATAATTGGGATGAGTTTCGTTGTTACCTTTATGTCTATACATCACAATTATGTGTGATAAAATGATAATTTCAAAGTATTAATTTAAGAGGCAAAAATATGGCATTGCGTTGGGCTTCCATTTGTTTATGCAACTTGAAATGGGAATCTGCTGAGGCTCGTGCAAGGACGGTGAAGTAATTCAAATGTATTGATTCTAAAAGTTTACATATATTGTTGCATCCTGGAATATTCGCGGAGATAGAGAAATATGAAGTTTAACGTCTTAGTATTGTACGAAGATCCTGCACACAAGCGGATAAGAGAGAGAGTCTAGCATTCACTAGAGACACCAAGATTTTTACGTGAAAAACCCCTGAAAAGGAGGAAAAACTATGTGGTCTAGCCCAGTTTAAATGAATCCACTAATATTACAGTTGATTACAAATGAGGTCGTTCATTGGGGGAAGGCCTTAGCTTGATGTACATCTTATAGAGTACATTACATGATGGGAACACAAAGAGTCGTTGTTGATATGTTCGTTTGGTCTGAAGGACTGTAGTCGATGGGAGACGTAAGTCGGCAGGACCGTAGTCAGCGGGGACGTAAGTTGGCAGGACCGTAGTCGGCGGGCGATAGAGGTCGAAAGTACTGTAGTCGGTGGGCGACGTAAGCCAAAAAAATCGTAGTCGGCGGGCGACGTAAGTCAAAAGGACTATAGTAGGTGGGCGATAGAGGTTGGAAGGACTGTGTCAGGTAGAATTCCAACAATGGATAGAAATCTAACATCAAATAAATGCCCGGTTAAAATATAACGACGGATAGAAGTCCAGCGTCGGGTAGAAATCTGGTGACGAGTGGAGGTCCGATTTTGGGTAGAAGTCTGATGTTAGTCACGGCCGAGGAGAACTCCAGCGTTAGATGGTATTCGGACAAAACTCCAGAGTCCCTTGGAAATCGGGCAGAATTCCGATGCCAGTTAGAAGTCGGGCAGAATTCCGGCATCCCATGAAAATCAGGCATAATTTTGGCGGTAGTCGAGGAGGAGTTTATTCCCTCCTAATCTTCTCTTCTTCCTTTTCTTCTTCTCTTCTTTCTTGGGCCCCCTTCTCAAGGGAAATGATGGGTCAATTTATAGATTTTTGGAGTGGCATGACCCGTAAATAGGTGAGAGATCAGGGGAAAATGTGGAGTGGTTCGATGGACGGCCAATATTGAATCCCTTGATCATGGACCGTTTATCATACATTTGAAGGTCTTAGTGGTGTCTGAATTCAGCGATCTTGAGCTCATTGTATTTGTTTCGTCGATTCGCTCGATTCGACTATAAGCAGGTCATGTTTGCAAACCATTTGGTAATCCAAATTGTGGTTCAGACCTTCTAACAATGCTTCGGATCTTTGATTTGGACTCATTTGGGGTCGGATTGAGTTGAATTTGATGTCGTTGGGTTCCTATTTCTGAGACGCTCAGTTTGACTGTAAGTTTGCTGAAATCAAAGTTCAGGTAATCCCGAATTTAGTTTTTGAAGTTTCCGGCTTGACTTTTGCCTCGAGATTCATGCCCGATCAAGATAATTTTTTGATGATATATCATATATAATATTAGAAAAAAAAATAAAATAAATTGAGAAATATAGTAGGTTCCACTTATTGAAATTTTAATATATTATTAAATTGAGCTAATCCGATGAATTCATTAAACATTTTGTGCGACCTCACTATGATCATCCCTGAGACAGCATTGTGACGACCATCCTAATCTATGACCTTCACGATGAATATATAGGCTATTCTTGACCCACATGAGCTCTGTGACAACAAGCTGGTGTGACCCAATACTAACAACCTCACAATCTTCATATCTTTTATCTAGGAAGTGTTGTCGCTTCTAACCTAATTGCAACAAAGGACTCAACCCACCATAGAGAACATGGCAATCTTGCCACTCCTCCATCATTCTAACCATTAGCATATAATTGCCTTTAGAATTGATTTTATTTAAAGTTAATCAAACAAAAATAAATTAAATTTAGATAATTTGCATGGTTGATACAGCACCAAAAATCGCATTGACCGAGCACGAATCTCAAGGCATATTCAAGTTGAAAACTTTCAGAATTAAGCGATCTTGGGCTCGTTGGATTTTTCTCGTCGAGCGGCTCGATTCAGCTATAAGCATGTCATATTTGGGCATTAATTAATCCTTTGAAGCTTCAAAATATGCTTCGGTCCCTTGATGTGGATCCATTTATTCTTGGATTGCACCAATTTTTATGTCGTTGGGTTGTCTCTTTGAGATGTACAGTTTGATTATAAGTTCGTTGAAATTGTCGTTGAAATTGGAGTTCGGATGATGCCGAATTGAAGTTTGAAAGTAGCCAACTCATATAAATAACTTGTTATCTTTTATATGACTCTTGCCTAGCCTCTCTTATTTGTGTGTCAACAACGGAGGAAGGCGGGGTCCCGTAGGGGAATAAGCCCCCTTGAACGGTTCAGCGTTCGACATTTGCTTGTCCCAGAAGTCGCGAGTCGGGGAATCAGGCCTAGCTCCCCTTCATTTGGATTTCACATGTGAAAAGCTCAAATTCGCAATCATACCAGTTTACACTTGAACGGTTCAGCAAGGATTTTGTTTGATTTTGGGGGTTCAGATTGGGACATGTTGTTTGCTTGCCCTAATACTGTATTCGTTTAGCCTCATATTGTGAAGCTCTCATAGCGATCTGTCGATTATTTTCATAGACTATCTTGGGAAACATACTATCTAAATTTTTTTATTATTTTCTGTTGTCATTTTACATGTTTTAGGTACCTCGACTTTGCACAAAGATTATGACCAAATATTTTAGATGCAAAAAAAAAGGTCTCATAGTCTGAGCTAAGCATGACAACAGCAGCTTCTCGCATATAAACCGTCAAATTAGGCCTCCTCTTTGAAAAGTTTCTGACTCCACCACTAATGTGTCTATTGGATATTCATATAAAATTAGGATAATATATAAACTCTACATTTCTACCACCATAAATATTTTAGAACACAATAATAATTAAAAAATAAAGTATACTTACAAATAAACAGCCCCTAAATAAAACAGTGAAGGCTGTCAACTTAGCTATTGGGCCGGTGAGGCACAATTTTATTTATTCAGTCCAAAACTTGTGTTGGCTTGGCCTTCTGTTTCTATATTTATTCTCTTCCTGGCAATTGGTTGCTGTGGGAGGCTAAATTTGGCTGCATTGAGTAGTGGGAACCAGATTTGCATATACATAATTCTCAATTTTTTAACGCGGACATATTTTCCTAACATCAATAATGAATAAAACAGAATCACCAAAACAAAAAATGATTAATGTTACAAGTGCCAATTGGAGACGTTCTCGGTCATTCATTGCCAAGTGTCATAAAAAAATTCTCTTACTGCTATTATTCGAGTATTATTGTCTGGGCTGGCTATTATCATTTTTTCATTATTTCTCTCACAATCTTTAGGGGTGTTAATATTTGACCCCACTCAAATCCGATTAAAAAATTTCGGGTTTGGGTCAACCCGAATCCGAACTGGGTCGGGTACGGGTTCGGGTTAAAGATTTTGTTCGGGTTGACCTGAAAATCCGAAATCAACGCAGTTTGATCCATTTTTAATTAATAATAAATCATGTTGGCTAAACTAAATTAAGCTTAATTTATTTTAAATTAATTGAAGTAAATCTTATCTTAATTTGATTTAGATTTAAATAAAAAAAAATTGTAAAACATATATGAATGGGTCAGGTTCAGGTTGACCCGGAGTTGAAGCGGTTTGGGTTCGGATCATAAAAACTGACACGTTTGGAAAAACATCTCAGATACGGGTCAAGTCAAATAATGCTGGGTTAGCTTCGGGTTGGACCCAAACCCGACCCATGACCCGATTTTGATAGCCATAATATTCTCTGCCACTGCTTCAGGTTTACGTGTTATCTACCCCTTTAAAAAAAATCAGTTTTAAAATAAAATTTGCACTAATTTGTCCGGTTTGAGTGTTATCTGCGACTAACGCTCTCTTCGGCTTCCATTGCTTCAGGTTTATGAGAGTATGCGACATTGCAGAAATTGGATTCTCCTCCCTCGACAGCTCACGCGTGCGCACAAGATGCAGCGGCCAGTTATCAGCGGCCGGCGGACATGCCAGTAGGCAGTAGATTTCTTTAGTCATTATGTATATTCATTATTAGAGTCATTACAAACCTTTGAATTTTCTTTTTGCCTACATCTCATAAAGGATGTACTTGGTATCATTAATGAACTATCACAAGTTTTACAGAGAATAGAACAAACTATTATAAATGCTATGTCTTTGGTACGTATATGTAAAACAAGACTATAAGATATGAGAGATAACAAGTATAATGACTTCATCAATAATGTAACTTCATTCTACGAGCAAAAAAATAAATGTTTCACAAATGGATGAAAAATGGGTTGCTCGTGGCCGACCTTATCGCAGAGCTGAAGATATAACAAATTTATATTATTTTCGAGTTGAAATTTTATGCACAATGTTTGATTTGTAGTTTCAAGAGTTGAACTATCGTTTTATAAAAGCAAATACCAAACTGTTTTTTTGTATTGTCTGTTTGAATCCTAATAATGAATTTTTGCATTCAACAAAGAAAAGTTGATTAGAAAGACATTGTTTTATCCTACTGATTTTAGTCTTTTTGATCAGGTGATATTTTAAAATCAATTGGGTACTTATATTATGGATATGCAATCTGATGATCAATTATCTTCATTGAAAGATATAGGAAGCTTTGTTGAGAAAATTATCTAAAGTAAAAAAGATATTATATATCATGTTGTTTTTAGATTACTGGAACTAGCATTGATATAACACGTTGCTACATCAGGTGTCGAAAGAGCATTTTATATCATGAATATTATAAAGAATTGGCTGCGAAATAGGATGCAATAAATGAATAACTTATTGAATTTTAATCAAATTATTTAGGCCCCTCAATATATTTTCTGGTTTTGACACTCTATATTATTTTATAATAATTTAACTATATTGAAGCATAATTTGTGACATGCAAAATGTTTTATATCATAAAAATGCTATTATTTTGATTTATATAATATATATTCTAATTTAAAAATATATTTTATATTCATTCAGCTCTAAAAGTGCAGTCCACCCTCTCGCGCTCCCACAACTACAAATTCCCGACCAACGTTCCAAGCTTTGCAGCATCAATTAGATCTTCCCTTCCCTCAGGTTAATTAGCTCCGTATCTAGCCAACAATGGGATCCTCCACCGCCGAACTCCACATTTTCTTCCTCCCTTTACCCACCCCCGGCCACATGATCCCCATGCTTGACCTCTCCGTTCTCATCTCCGCTCGAGGCATTCGCAGCACCATCATCACCACTCCATCCAACGCCGATCTCCTTCGCCTCTCTCTCTCCGACTACAACAACCCCAATATCCACCTCCTTACCATCCCTTTTATCTCCGAGAACTCCCTCCACCAGCCCGAAAACCTAACGAGTCTTCCCACCCCAGAAGTCACTTCCGACTTCTTCGCCTCCCTCTGCTGCCTTGAATCTCACGTCGAAAACCTCCTCCTCACCCACCGACCAGACTGCATTATCTCCGACATCTTCTACCCGTGGACCACCGCCCTCGCTAAGCGCCACGGCATTCCCCGGATCGTCTTCCATGGCACCAGTTACTTCGCCTTCACCCTCATGAGCGTCATCAGCCTCCTTCGTCTCTATGACTCTGTTTCCACCTCCGATGAGCTTTTTCTCGTTCCTGGCTTACCTCATCCCATCAAGATGACCCGATCCCAGTTGCCGCAGATAATCACCTCGCCGTCAGAGTTCACCACCGGATTTGCCGCTTCATGGGAAGAAAATTACGGCATGGTTATGAACACCTTCTACGAACTCGAGCCTGCCTACGCCGATTCATTCAAATCCGCTGGAAGGGTGCGAAGCTGGCATGTAGGTCCTGTTTTCCTCTCCCGCCATTCTGTAGACAGAGGTGGGGATGCGAAATCCGAAGTTTTTGGTTGGCTCGACGGAAAGGAAGCTGGCTCTGTTCTTTATGTGTGCTTTGGTAGCCTGCCACGTTTCACGGCGGCCCAGTTCCAAGAGATCGGGGCGGGGTTGGAAGCGGCCGGCCGGCCGTTTGTGTGGGTGGTAAGGGAGGATCCGGTGGCGGAGGGACATGTTCCGGTTGCAGGAGAGGGATCCATTGGGTTCGTGATAAAGGGATGGGCGCCGCAGCTTGCGATACTTAATCATCAGGCGGTGGGAGCATTTTTGACGCACTGCGGTTGGAATTCTTGTCTGGAAGGAATTGCGGCGGGTGTGCCAATGATTACGTGGCCATTATTTTCGGATCAGCAATTCAATGAGAGGCTTTTGGTGGATGTGTTGGGCGTCGGTGTGGGTGTGGGTTCGATGGTGAATAGCATGAGGGAGGAGGAGAGGACGGTGGTGGTGGCGGAGAAAGTGGCGGCGGCGGTGGAGGCTGTGCTGGGTGGAGGTCAGGAAGCGGAGGAAAGGAGGAGGAAGGCGAGGGACATGAAGGCGGCTGCGGCGAAGGCGGTGGAGGAAGGAGGGTCGTCGGAAGTAGAGTTGGGACGGATGGTGGATGCATTGAGGGCTTTGAAGATGGGCGGAACGAAGGAGGTAGCGGGAAATGGAGTGATAAGTGCCGACTGCGAAATATAGCGATCTTTATTTCAATGAATAATTTGAACCAAGAGATGTTTAGATTGTGGTCCAAATAATTTTTCTTGATCATTGTAATTTTTTTCTGTTGTTCATCAGTTTTTTTAGCTCTGTTATTTTTGTCTTATGGTGTTTGCATGGTGACATTGAAGGGTTATATATGTATGGGCAATGTAAGTCATTTTCTGGAGCGAGGTGGAAGGGGAACCGGAGAAGATTTAAGAAAGGTTGGAGATTGAATAGTTGCTCCCAGTTTTTTGTTGTTTTAGGGTTCTGTTATGTCAGTTTTTTGTTGTTTTAGTGTTCTTATATCATCTTTCAATTGTTTCTTTTGTTGTTCTTTACTGTTTTGCTGTTGATCCGGCATTGGCTGGCTATTTTTACAACAATCGGTCTTAGAGTTATTAAAAAAACATTGTTGAAATTTTGAATTGATAGGTTCATTGACCGCACTTTAATATTGTTTGAGCTTAATCATCACACCCACCTTTAGTTGACTAGAAATTATTACGCACAGAATCCGGGCGTAGCTTCCATCCGGATTCCAATCAAAACTTGTCACATTAGCGTGCACACATTGTGTTCATGCCAACATTGCATGTTCTGATTGGAGTCCGAACGGACGGCACCTGCACTCCACACGTAATAATTTCTCTTAGTCGACTTTGAGTCTTTCAGTTCGGTCAGCATGACACTTGCACACCCAAAATTTAAATTGAGGCATTCCAATTATGACCACATCCTAATCACACGCACATATCTTTGCTTATATAAGCAATTTTACAAGTTCATCCGAAGGGAACAACAACCATCTAGAAAATAAAATCATCACCATTAGTTTCAAACAAACTAATGCATCTACAATCTACACGTGTAAAGAAAAATCACTTTCTCTGAGCACCTTTACACCTAGAAAACCAACCTTTTACTTATATACGCAAATGTATATAAGATGAAATACTGATGTATACAAAAACCTTCAAGAAATGCTATGTCTTATTGCTACTTTTATCTGCTATATTGAATCATGCTATTCTGAGCTTTAGAAACATGTTGTATCATTTTTTTATATTATCAGAGCTTATTGTATAACGGCAGCTCTTCCCTGTGGATCTCTCTACAACCTCCCAAACAGGAGAGCAAGCCGCAAGTATTACAAAAATTGAAACCCAAATACCCTCCTCATTCAAATTCGTCATCTCAAACATCTAACACCTCATTCCACTCCAACTTTCCAACGATAACTATCCTACCTAGCGCTCACAGATCCTCAAGTTCTTTAGAGCTAATGGTTTTGTTCAATATCTTGACGGAACTCTCCTACCTCCTTCGCGCCTGCACCTCGGACCTTCCATGCATTCAAAAGTTTTTCCAAAATACAACAACTGGATGCTCATCAATCAAAACCTCATTGTTGTCATCTGCTCTACCATTACAACAACTATTCTACCATATGTTCTTCATTTGGACTCAAGCAGAGAAATCTAGCTAACGATTGAACAAAGGCTTCAAGCTTTCAACCAGTCTCGTGTCATTCATCTTAAGAACCAACTCCACAACATCTCCATGCCACACTCTTAATGTCTAAGTACATCATAGATATCAAAACCCTGGTTGGCAACATTGCGTCTGCATGATCATCCATCGATCCAGAAGATATCATAAGGTATATATATATATATATATATATATATATATATAACAGTCTACCTCCAGAATATTAAGCCTCCAAAACATCAATATGCACAAATTTCACTTTAATAATCCTAGAAGATATTTATTCATTGCTAATCAGTGAGGAAATCAACCTCTCAGCGGAATGAAATTAATATCACACTCTACTCTCTACATCTCCATAGGACACGAATATCATGGTAAAGGTCGCAACCAACCTCAACCCCAATGCAACACTCCACCTCAGAAAGCCTTACGATCGAACATCTCTCCTATCATTTGCTCAATTTGTGGCAAACACAGTCATACCACTACTATCTACTGGCACCGAATAAACCCCAACTACACACTTCAAAACCCAACTACACTCATTGCCTCTCCATTACCGAGTACAGATTGGAACGTCGACTCAGGCGCTTCCTCGCATCTCACTCCACATTTTAACAACCTTATTGATCCCACACCATAAAACATCACATATCGAATTTACTATCAGCAACAGGGTCCCACTTCCGATTTCTCATACTGATAAAGGTATCCTACCAACTCCATCAAGTAAGCTCACTCTACCTTCTGTCTTACATGTCCCCCATCTATCCCATATTCTTTTCTCCAATTTCAATCTCACCAAAGATAATAATGTCTCTATCTCCTTCACTCCTAATGGCTTTTATCTAAAGGATATGAAGACAAACCAACTTCTCCTTCAAAGAACTTCCCCTGATGGCTTATATCCAATCATCAACTCTCTAATAGCTAAATCTATGCTCACCTCCACTTCCTCCGATCTGCATTGGCATCATCATCCTGGTCATCTTTTCCACAAACAACTTCAACTATTTCCGTGCACAACAAGCACTTAAATATTTCTTTTTTAGCTTCTCTATGTTCTCCATGTATCATTTCAAAAGCGCACAAATTACTTTTCCTTAAGTCTACCAATCATATGTATAAACCTTTAGAACTAATACACTATGATGTTTGGGGACCATTTCATGTTACTTATGTGCAAGGTTATCTTTATTACATTATATTTGTGGATGACAACTTAAGATTTACATAGATTATTCCATGCATACCAAAACTGAACTTCTACATCACTTCACCAAATTCAAAACTTTTCTTGAAAAATAATTCTCATCTAGACTAAAAATCATTCAAACTGATGGTGGAACCAAATATACCAATCACAATTTTCATAATTTCTTGCAAATTCATGGCATTAAACACCAAATCAGCTGTCCATATACTCCTGAACAAAATAGCGTTGTGAAATACAAGCACCGACACCTCATTGAAACCATTAGAACTCTTCTTTTTATAGCCTCACACCCCTTTCAATTTTTGATCGAAGCTATACTCACAGCCATCTAACTCATAAACTGCATCACCAATACCACATAAAAAATCCCCACTTCAAATAATTTATAAATAAAAACTAACTTATACTCACCTCAAAACATTTGGATGTGCATGCTATCCATGGCTACCATCCCACCAATGACACAAACTACCTCCTGAAGCTCCAATGTGTATCGTTAATGACTACTCCGACATATAAAAACACTACAAATGTCTAAACCCATCCACTAGAAAAACCATCATATCGCTGCATGGCAGATTCAATGAATCAAATACACCAATATGTTTTACTTTTCATACATTGTTTAAGCCAGAAGAATGCATAGTGGACACTATGTTGTATGACAATCAAATCTAGACAATGATTAAAGTAAAATTGCGCTACTTTTCAAAAAGATGCATAGAAAGATGCATAGAAAATTGGAATTTAAGAAAAGAGTGAGGATAGTTTATCAGTGCACGAAAGAACTGAATAAAGAAGCAGCAAGGATTTTTATAGTAATTCCCAATTCAAATCAAGAGCACCCAAAAAGTTCATAAAAAAGAGCATTTAAAGAGAAAATGTGCAGCGAAGAAGAAAATAATCATTATTGGTTAAGCAGATTCATTAAATATTGGCTTATCATATAGAGATGGAGATACTCCTAATGAAATAAGTATTGATTAAACGTATTCATTAGGATTATCAATTTATCATTGCTTTAGGAAGGCCTAAGGCCAAGAGGCCCAGCGGGCTTTGTTTGATACAGAACCTTAAAGTTAAAGGCTGTAAAGCCCATAAGGCTATAAATGAGCCATATATTATAAATGGGCTCTATCGACTTCAATTATTAGTACATTTAATTTGGTTTACTACATATGGCCAAATTATTTCCTAAACTATAATCAAGTAACTTGGATATCATTTCTTATTTTTTCAAGTTAACTAAAGCTAAACAGAAATTAGTATTTACATGTTTTTGTAATTTCTCCATCTCGATGGCAGATAAATGATCTTCAGACCTCAAAAGCAATGGCAATGATTTGTTAATGCATATGATCATGAATCATAGTAATTCTAAGGGTGACATTTAAGAGCTTTGAAAATTATGGATTGAGAGTATGTTTGGGATAGCTAAGGCCTCGTTTGGTTCCCTTCGACGTTTTTTTGGTTCTTAACGGAGATATTAGAACGGAAAAGCATAATTTTGTTTCTTCTTAGATCAGTGAAAATACGGATGTGTAGCAAAAGGTATTTTGAAAAAATAGCGCATAAATAAACAGTAAAATAATATTTTTTCACCGATTGAAATCAAAGCGGAGAACTTACGGCCATCCAAACGAGGCCTAAAATATTTTAAAAGTAGATTGTGGAGAAAAAAACTCTGGTTGCAAAGAGCAGTTTTTCTTTTTTATAATAATGAGAAAAAAAAAAGAAAGAAAAAAGAAGTAGTGAAATGATATTAGGATTGTTATATGAAAAATGGAATAAATTAAATAGTTGAAAATACATTATTAAAAATAAATATATAAAAAATTATTTTAGTAAATTTTAAAAAAGTCTTTTTTTTTTAATTAGTTGAATATTTAAACTTCTCTTTTTTAAGTTTACCAAAACATTTTATTTCCTATTTTTAGTACATAATTTGTAATGGTAGCTACTTCTGCAGCATCTATTTTTTTAGGATAGTTAGATCAATTAAGTCAAATTCATAAATACATCACATACACAATACTCGAATTCATAACTTTTTCGTTGATACCTAAGGCTTCGTTTGGGACGGCTTTCTTGCTGCTTCTTAAACCAGTTTTACTATAAAACTATTTTACGAAGCAGTAAGAAAGCAGTCCCGAACGAAACCTAAAGCTCCCAAACAGCATACTCAAATTTCATTTGGGACGACTTTCTTACTGCTTCTTAAAGTTGCTTTAAGAAATTATAAGAAAGCGTCCCGAACGATGCCTCCGACTCGAATCCTAGACCAATAGCTGCTTGTAGGTTCTTTGATTTCCTTGTGATTTGGTGCACTTGCTAGCTACCAAATTGACAAGATATTTGGTATTTTTATGTTTGCTTGGCCTTAATGAGCCTGCCTTTTGGGTACGTGTTTAATTTATATCTCAAATGTTATGCATTATTTTCAGGTGCTCCGCGCGCAGCTGAAGGATATTCAGATCAACACTAAATTAAAATAAATTGTTAAATTTAAATTCTAAATTTGATTTTAAATAATTTTAATATATAAATGAATAGTTATCTTGTCTATTATCTTTGATACGTCATCACAAAATTAGCTTGATCAGGCACGAATCTCGAGGCAAAAACTAGTTGGAGACTTCAAAAATTAAATCCGGGAGCATCCGAACTCTGATTTCAACGAGCTTACAGTCAAACTGAGCGTCTCGGAAATACGAACCCAACAACACCAAGATCGACCCAATCCGAGCCCAAATAAGTCCGAATCAAGAGTTCAAAGCGCTGTCGGAAGGTTCAAACCGCAATTTGAGTTACCAAACGGTCTCCGATTTTGACGAGCTTATACTCAAATCGAACGGCTCGACGAGACGAATCCAACGAGCCCAAGATCACTAAATTCCGACATCATTAAGGCCTCCAAATGTCCAACGAACGGTGCACGATCGTAGGATTCAATATCGGCCGTCCATTTAACCACTCCCTATTCGCCCCTGATCTCACGCTTATTTACGGGCCATGCCACTCCAGAAAATCTATAAATAGAGCCCTCATTTCTCATAAGAGGGGGACTCAAGCAAGAAGAGAAGGAGGAGGAGAAGGAGGAAGCTCCTCCTCGACGGCCGCCGGACCACCGCAGAAGCACCGCCGGACCTCCGCCGGACCGCTGCAGGAACCTCGCCGGACCACCACCGAAGCCTCGCCGGACCACCGCCGGAGTTTCATTGCACCACTGCCTTAAGGTCCGACGTTCAGTCCCGACGTCCTGCTAAAGACCTGATGTCTTGCTTAAGACCTGACGTCCTGCTTAAGACCCGACGTCCTACTCAATGCCAGACCATCAACATCCGATCTTCCAAGTGACACTGGGACTAACACTTGACTCCTTGTCTCCTACAGCCTACGGTCCTTCAGACCTCCGTCGCCTACTACGGTCCGTCCTACCTCCATCACTAGACAACGGTCTTTCAGACCCCAGTCTCCTACCGCCTACGGTCCTTCAGGCCTTCATCGCCTACTACGGTCCGTTCGACCTCCATCACCAGACAACGGTCTTTCAGACTCCAGTCTTCTACTGCCTACGGTCCTTCAGGCCTTTGTTGCCTACTATGGTTCTTCCGACCTCCATCAACAGATAACGGTCTTTCTGACCCCGGTCTCCTGCCGACCCCGGTCTCCTGCCGACCACGGTCTCCTGCCGACTACGGTCCTTCAGGCCAAACAAACCTGTATATGTAACTCCTACCATGTAATGCAATCTATATGATGTACATTTGCTACATCAATTCAAGGCCTTCTCCTAAGGAAGGGCATCATTTGTAATCGACTACAAATACTAGTGGATTCATTCAAACTGGGCCAGGCCCCGTGGTTTTTCCCCCTTTTCAGGGGTTTTCCACGTAAAAACTCTGGTGTCTCTTATGAATGCTACACCCTCTCACTTATCTGCTTGTGTGCTGGATCTTCGTACAATGCTAAGACGTTAAACTAAATATTTCTCTACCGCCGCGAATATTCCAGGACGCAACAGTTTGGCGCCGTCTGTGGGAACGTGCTTCCCGACTGGGGGGGCAACTTTTGCTCCAATTTCAAAATATCACACATAGCATCAATATCATAAAAAGCAGATGCAGACTGGGGGGCAACTTTGACTCAAATCATGGTCAAATAGATCCTCCAATACCTTCAAAATCAAGTTGATATTTCAGGAATATCTGAGCAAATGCAAGGATACTTCAAATCAATTGCAAGCTTTATACAGTCCCTTGTTGGACTTCAACTCCTTGGGCAAGGTCTTAACATCGATCTCAAAAAAGGCAGTAACGGTCTAAAGATAGACCTTCTTCACTTTTGACTCGGGATATACGCGGCGTTCGCCCCCTCCCAATCAAAGCAAAATCAATCCCAGGGGGATTCGATTCGACCTCTTCCACACAGGTTAACGTCGTCGAGCAAAGGCTCCGACATACAACCTCGGAAAGGTCTCACATCCTTGGTGGATTCTCTCGACCTCTTCCACACAGGTTAACGTCGTCGAGCAAAGGCTCCGACATACAACCTCGGAAAGGTTTTACATCCTTGGTGGATTCTCTCGACCTCTTCCACACAGGTTAACGTCGTCGAGCAAAGGCTCCGACATACAACCTCGGAAAGGTTTTACATCCTTGGTGGATTCTCTCGACCTCTTCCACACAGGTTAACGTCGTCGAGCAGGGCTCCGGCATACAACCTCGGATAGGTCTTACATCCTTGGTGGATTCTCTCGACCTCTTCCACACAGGTTAACGTCGTCGAGCAAAGGCTCTGACATACAACCTCGGAAAGGTCTCACATCCTTGGTGGATTCTCTCGACCTCTTCCACACAGGTTAACGTCGTCGAGCAAAGGCTCTTACATACAACCTCAGAAAGGTCTCACATCCTTAGTGGATTCTCCCAGCCTCTTCCACACAGGTTAACGTCGTCGAGCAAAGGCTCCGATATACAACCTCGAAAAGGTCTCACATCCTTAGTGGATTCTCCCGACCTCTTCCACACAGGTTAACGTCGTCGAGCAGGGCTCCGGCATACAACCTCGGAAAGGTCTCACATCCTTAGTGGATTCTCCTGACCTCTTCCACACAGATTAACGTCGTCGAGCAGGACTCCGGCATACAACCTCGAAAAGGTCTCACATCCTTAGTGGATTCTCCCGACCTCTTCCACACAGGTTAACGTCGTCGAGCAGGGCTCCGGCATACAACCTCGGAAAGGTCCTACATCCTTGGTGGATTCTCCCGACCTCTTCCACACAGGTTAACGTCGTCGAGCAGGGCTCCGGCATACAACCTCGGGAAGGTCTCACATCCTTGGTTAACATTGCCAGAATGTTGTCAATGGACTTCTATCTTACTTCTCCACAATATTAAAATTCTACCCAATTTTGAATTTTCTCCTGTCACTGAACTTTTGCCTTGTAGGACTTTCGACGGACTTCTACCCGACATCAGACTTCTCCATATCGTCTGACTTCTGCTCGTAAGCGGACTTCTACTCGTCGTTGGACTTATGTCCGTCGACGAACTTTCATCGGTCTTCTGCCCAAGGTCGTACTTCTACCCGACGTCAGATTTCTCCTACTCGTCGGACTTCTGCTCGTCGACGAACTTTCGTCGGGAAGGCTTCTCCCCGTCATCAGACTTCTGCTCGTCGATGAACTTTCGTCGGTCTTCTACCCGACAGTACTTCTACGGGACGTCAGACTTCTGCCTGCCGTCGGACTACTAACCGTCGTCAGACTTCTTCCCATTGATGGACTTTCGTCGATCTTCTACACAGCGTCGGACTTCTATGTGTCGTCGAACTAATACCCGTCATCGGTCTTCTGTCCGTCAATGGACTTTCGTCGGTCTTCTACCCGACTCAGTGCATCTATCTAACACCGGACTTCTTCCTACCATCAGAACTCCACATGATCTCTCGAAGTAGAAAGAGAAGAAGGAGAAATCTCCGGACTTCCTTGCCAAGAGAGGGGCCTCAGAAAACTGAGGGAAGGCCTCAATAGAAAGGACAGAGGGAGATGATGAAAGAAGAGAATCTCCGAACTTCCTTGCCAAGAGAGGGGCCTCAGAAAACTGAGGGAAGGCCTCAATAGAAAGGACAGAGGGAGATGAGAAGAAAGGAGGAGAAGAAGAGAAGAAAAAAGGAGGAGAAGAAGAAAGGAATGAACTTTCTTAAGGATCTAAGGCCCTATTTATAGCTTTTTGGGAGAAAGAGTGGAAGTTTCTAGAATTTTTAGTTTACCAAATTTTTCTAAATTTTTCTGAATTTTTTCGGAATTTTTTGGGATTTTTTCGGATTTTTTATGCATTTTTACGGCCAAAAAAGCCTAAAAAAGCTTAAAAAATTCAATTTTCCGCACTAATGGGGCCCACTAGGTCGGTGGGCTGAACAGTCCCGCCCATTCATTCAAATAAGGCGGTGGAGGAGAAGCCAGCGGGCTGCCACGCGGGCCCAGGCGGGCCTAGGCGGCCCAGGCGGGCCGCCGCGCGGGCCAGAAGCCGGCCCAGCAGCCTACCGCGCGGGCTGAAGCGCGGGCCGCAGGCGCGGCCCAGGCGGGCCGCCGCGCGGGTTGCAGCGCGGGCCGCAAGGCGCGGCCCAGGCGGCCGGGCGGGCCGCCGCGCAAGCCGCAGTGCGGGCCCGCGAGCGCGGGCCCAGGCGGGTCGGGCGGCCCAGGCGGGCCGCCGCGCGCGTTCCAGCGCGGGCCGCCGGAGCCTCCGGCGGCGGCGGCGGCCGGCCGGCCGGTCCGGCCGGTCCGGCCGCCTAGCCCATTCTGGGCCCGATTTTCGTCCCGAAAACTCCGTTTTCGACGTTTTTGGGGTCCCCGGACATGTTTTTCGACGTTCCAGACTGAATTTCGGCACTTTCGGAGCTCAACGAGGCCTCTATGATCAAGTTCGAGCAAGCTATTAACCTTCGGAACACATTTTTTGGCATTTCGGCCTATGCAAATTGTCGACACTTATATTTTCGGACCCCTGGAGCTTCGACGTCCGAAAATAGGGGGGCAACTGATACGTCATCACAAAATTAGCTTGATCAGGCACGAATCTCGAGGCAAAAACTAGTTGGAGACTTCAAAAATTAAATCCGGGAGCATCCGAACTCTGATTTCAACGAGCTTACAGTCAAACTGAGCGTCTCGGAAATACGAACCCAACAACACCAAGATCGACCCAATCCGAGCCCAAATAAGTCCGAATCAAGAGTTCAAAGCGCTGTCGGAAGGTTCAAACCGCAATTTGAGTTACCAAACGGTCTCCGATTTTGACGAGCTTATACTCAAATCGAACGGCTCGACGAGACAAATCCAACGAGCCCAAGATCACTAAATTCCGACATCATTAAGGCCTCCAAATGTCCAACGAACGGTGCACGATCGTAGGATTCAATATCGGCCGTCCATTTAACCACTCCCTATTCGCCCCTGATCTCACGCTTATTTACGGGCCATGCCACTCCAGAAAATCTATAAATAGAGCCCTCATTTCTCATAAGAGGGGGACTCAAGCAAGAAGAGAAGGAGGAGGAGAAGGAGGAAGCTCCTCCTCGACGGCCGCCGGACCACCGCAGAAGCACCGCCGGACCTCCGCCGGACCTCCGCCGGACCGCTGCAGGAACCTCGCCGGACCACCACCGAAGCCTCGCCGGACCACCGCCGGAGTTTCATTGCACCACTGCCTTAAGGTCCGACGTTCAGTCCCGACGTCCTGCTAAAGACCTGATGTCTTGCTTAAGACCTGACGTCCTGCTTAAGACCCGACGTCCTACTCAATGCCAGACCATCAACATCCGATCTTCCAAGTGACACTGGGACTAACACCTGACTCCTTGTCTCCTACAGCCTACGGTCCTTCAGACCTCCGTCGCCTACTACGGTCCGTCCTACCTCCATCACTAGACAACGGTCTTTCAGACCCCAGTCTCCTACCGCCTACGGTCCTTCAGGCCTTCATCGCCTACTACGGTCCGTTCGACCTCCATCACCAGACAACGGTCTTTCAGACTCCAGTCTTCTACTGCCTACGGTCCTTCAGGCCTTTGTTGCCTACTATGGTTCTTCCGACCTCCATCAACAGATAACGGTCTTTCTGACCCCGGTCTCCTGCCGACCCCGGTCTCCTGCCGACCCCGGTCTCCTGCCGACCACGGTCTCCTGCCGACTACGGTCCTTCAGGCCAAACAAACCTGTATATGTAACTCCTACCATGTAATGCAATCTATATGATGTACATTTGCTACATCAATTCAAGACCTTCTCCTAAGGAAGGGCATCATTTGTAATCGACTACAAATACTAGTGGATTCATTCAAACTGGGCCAAGCCCCGTGGTTTTTCCCCCTTTTCAGGGGTTTTCCACGTAAAAACTCTGGTGTCTCTTATGAATGCTACACCCTCTCACTTATCTGCTTGTGTGCTGGATCTTCGTACAATGCTAAGACGTTAAACTAAATATTTCTCTACCGCCGCGAATATTCCAGGACGCAACAATCTTTATCAAAAAATATAAATAAATAAATAAATAATTGAAAATTTTGTTCTTAGTAAATGTTTATATATATAAACATTATTTAATATATTTGTTTCAAGCATATATGTATAGAACATCAATATTCTAGAAGTTAATATTTTAAATTTTCACTTTTATCTCACTCATGAATTGTTAAGAAAAATTTGGTTTTGTACATGGTTTTGAGAATCGAACCTGACAATGAACTATGATATATTCTCAAAAAATTAGTTATCGTAATAATGTATGAATTGAGCTATCGCTCGTCTCTCTTTCCCCCAATGAATTTCTGACTTGTTTGCACCCTCAAATTGTTAATCTTCCCAAATCTACGTCTAGAATTTGGGCAAAAAAGTTGTCTATTAGTCCTATTTTCTCACTATTTCTTCTTCGTTACGCTATGTAGCTTATATCATCATCAATACCCTGAAAATCAACAAAAAAAAGTCACTCTTTATAAAGAAAGGAGAAAAAAAAAGATAAAAGATAAGTTAAATACGTAATCTATCACCATCATCTCCTCCACGATTTTAAAAATCTGCTCTGCAACCCAACTGGGCAAACATGCATTGGCTGGATTTCTGACTCCTGTACACATTCTAATACGTGGATATGAGTTCTTTATTACAAGTTTCTTTCGTCCATTTTCTTATTCTCCACTGCTCTCTTATCTGCAGTATCCATCCAATATCTGTTGGTTGGCTAACTAAGATTTCGGTTTCGCACGATTTTCTTTCTGTTTTTTAAACCAGTTTTTAGTGTAAAAATTAAAGTTTTTGTACTAAGAAGCTGCTTAAAGAAGAAAAAAAAAAAATCGTCCAAACGAAGTCTAAGTGGAGGATTTATTGATTTAAAGCCGGCCTCTATACATATTTTACTTAGTTTTCTTTCGGCCCTTCGTCTCTCAATATTCCATTTAGAAGAAAACCAGGAGAAAAAAGGCTTTGCTTCTCGAAGATTGAACGAAGACTTTGTTCGAAGTTTCCTTGCATTGATGTTTCAATTAGATATTAATAAAAGATAAATCGGTCAAAAGTGTTTGGCTAGATTTCAAGATGTAGTTACTTGGAAAGGTTTTTTTTTTTTTTTTTAAAAGTCAACTTTTGCCTCTTTAAGTGTTAAATGGAAAGGATGAAGTGTGGTAATTAGTGAACATTAGGAAGTTTAGGGTTGAGTTTAATATAATAATGAATAATGGATTTTTATGAGAGCTTGAATTGAATTCAACATTTTAATTAGCGGATATTCATCCTCTCAACAGCTTCATTAAGCTTGAGTTAATAGGTAATTTCACAGGCAAAGGTCGGTTCTTTTTTTATTTTTATATGAGATTATTTTTCACTTTGATAAGAATCTAAAAATTTCTCCATATATAATTTTTTTTTTTACATTTTTCGGTCTTTGTTTGTCATTGAAAATATTAAAGGATATGGTTACTAATTAGTCTGTAGCTTCGCTTAAGATCATCATGTTTGAGAAGTTATATTTAGGCGTGTCAAAAGTTTGACCGAATCCAAAACCCGATTAGAAAAAATTCGGATTTAAGTCAACCCGTTTGTCATACGAGTCAAATTTGGGTTTGATTTTTTGACCCATTTCTAAAAACACCGTTTTCTAAAAACAGGTCGGATTAGAGTTCACCCGACAACCCAAAATCAAACCGGGTTGACCCTCGAGCCACTGATCTGCACTCAAGTCCATTCTGGTTCAAAGTCCTGCACTCGTTGAGCGTCAAAAGTATGGTGTGGCTTCTAGAGTCACGCATGGCGTCGGCACATACGCATATGCCATCTAGCGTCTAGTGCCTCACCTCACGTGATGCGTTCGGTAATCGGTGTCCCGTGACTCCCGTCTGCACTCTGTCGTGAATTCCATGACTTCCAATCTGGTTTATGCTTCTCGTAGCAGCCTCGCAAGGCATGCAATCAAGGCCCTCTGCTCCATCAGCGACATCGACAACCACTCCGGATTGAGAAGATGATAAGCAGATATGGACATACGGTATGCATCCATGAAGCCAGAAGGTGTACGCGAAGAGCCGGAGATGACAAACGAGTTCGAGAATTAAGCCTTTGCGAGTCGGGTTGGATCAATCTGACAACCTACGTGGGTCGGGTCCAGGTTGATAAACCTAACCCGTTTGCAAAACTAGGTCGGGCTTGGGTTGACCTATTTGGACCCGGGTCAAGCCGGATTTGACCCGAATCCGATCCGTTGACCTATTTTTACACCCATAGTTATATCATAGTTGGCTTATATAATAAATCATTTTTAATGCTGGTCGCTGATACATCATCTCCAATCTGATGCATTGATTTCGTCTGATTTGGTACACTTGCTAGAAACCAATTGATATGATATTTGGTAATTTTATATTTGCTTGGTCGTAATGAGTCTCCCTTCTCGGTATGTGTTTAATTTTCATGTCAACTCTTTGGCATTAATTTTTGGTGTGCAGCAGCTGAAGAAACCATAGCGTTAAGAAATGGAGGAAATGCTCTCTGAATATTCTGATGAAAATTGAATAAAAATTAATTTTTAACAATCTAAATTTATTGTAAACTGTGTATCATATATAAATGCATAATTAACTTTTATGTTATAATTATTGAAAAATAAATTATAAAATTTTGAAGTTTATTGTCACAAAATTTTGAATTGGTTATGTGATTTATGATATGAGCTTGCTATGGACAGCATTTTATGTATTTTTTACTTTTGTTTATAGTTTTATGATTAAGGTTTCATTTGTGACAGCTTTCCTACTATTTCTTAAAAAAGTTTTTTAGTATTATTTTAAAAAAGAGTAAGAAAGTCATCCTAAACGAAGCCTAAGTTGTAGAAATTTTATAATATAAGTCATATTTAAATTTTTTTTGTTTTCTACTGCTCAATTGTTAAGGAAAAAATGAGTTTACATGGCTCATGTTTGGGATTGGAGAATTATTTCTACTTGTTGCATTCTGGAATATTCATGGCAGTAGAGAAATATAAAGTTTAACGTTCTAGTTTTGTATAAAGTTTCCTGGAATGAATCCATTATTGTTTGTAGTTGATTACAATTGAGGCTTTTCCTTGGGAAAAAGGTCTTGGCTTGATGTAACAAATACATATAGTATAGAGTACATTACATGGTGGGAGTTAAAAGAATCAGTATTGTCATATTCGTTTGGTTAGTAGGATCATAATCGATGAGCAATGTAAATCGGAAGGATCATAATCGGATGACTATAGTTGGAATGACCGTAGTCAGTGGGAGACAGTGATAAAAAAGATCTTTATCTAGCGACATAAGTTGGAAGGATCGTTGTCTGCCAACAGATCGAGGTCAGAAGGATCGTAGTCAGTGGGTGATAGTGGTTAGAAAGATTGTTGTCTAGCGATGGAGGTTGGAAGATTCGTAGTCGAGTGACGGTGATTGTAGAGACCGTAGTCTGCCATTAATGGTCAGATAGATCGTAAACAGTGGATGATGGAGGTTGGAAGAATCGTACTCGGGCGACGGTGGTCGTATATACCGTAGTTAGCTGGTGAAGATATTTGGGAGGAGATACAAAATTAATAGCATCCAGGAAATTTTTTGGTAAAATCATAGCTAGAACAGGAGAAAATTTGGCTCAACGAGATGTCATATGAGTGGTAACGGTATGTCAAGTGAGCAGCAAAACATGATAAGAGAGCGAGTGGTGAAGGAGCAAAGGGATTTGCAATAGGATCTTCAACTGTCAAATATCTTTGAACTTAGTTCAAATAACTAAGTTTGTACTCGATTGGAACCCTATCAGAATAATATTTGAACAAAGTTTGAAGCAGTACCAACCTGATTTTTATTTGAGCAATGTTCTAAATAGCGATGAAATCATGTTCTAATTCAAACATTTCAACCTATTTAAGATTTTTTGGCTCTCAAAATCAATATACAAATACAAAATGTTATCTTTTATTTGAGGTGATTTGGTCCGAAATATACTTTGAAGTATATTTTTCTAAGAAAAAAAATAGTGAGTATATTTCTTTAATTTTGCTACGTTGAGCCGGAGTTTCGTCAGACCACCGCCGGAGTTCCGTCGAACCACCACTGGTCCACCATCGCCGGAATTTCGTCGGAACACCACCTGACGCCCTGTGCTTCGCCGGGCCACCATTGGAGGTCCTCACCTCCGCCGGACCACCACTTGAGGCCCTCACCTCTGCCGGACCACCGCCTGGTGCCGTTACTCCGCCGAACCACCACTGGAGGCCCTCACCTTCGCCGGACCACCACTTGTGGCCCTCACCTCTGCCGGACCACCACCTAACTCCGTTGCTCCGCCGGACCACCATTGGAGGCCCTCACCTACGCCGGACCACCACTGGAGGCCCTCACCTCCGCCGGACCACCGCTTGAGGCTCTGTGCTTTACCAGGCCACCACCTAAGGCTCGAACTTCCACTGAACCGTCACTTGGGGCCTTATGCTCCACCAGGACACCACTTGAGGCCCGAACTTTTACCGGACCATCACGTGAGACCTGAACTCCTATTAGGCCATCACCTGATGCCTAGAGTTTTACCATAGTACTACCCTACTACAACGTTCTTTCTGATCCTGATCTCCTGTCAACTACGGTCCTTCTGACCTCCATCGCCTATTATGGTTCTTCCGACCTCCATCAACAGACAACAGTCTTTCTGACCCCGGTCTCATGCCGACTACGGTCCTTCTAACCTCCGTCGCCTATTATAGTCCTTATGATCTCCACCAACAGACAACGGTCTTTCTGACCCTGGTCTCTTGCCAGCAATGGTCCTTATGACCTCCATCGTCTATTATGATCCTTCCGACCTCCATCTACAGACAACAGTCTTTCTGACCCTGGTCTCCTGTCGACAACAATCCTTCTGATCTTCGTCGTCTACTATGATCCTTCCGACCTCCATCAACAAACAATGGTCTTTCTAACCCCGGTCTCCTGCCGACTATGGTCCTTCTGACTTCCATCACCTACTATGGTCCATCCCACTTCCATCACTAGACAACGGTCTTTCTGACCCTGGTCTCCTATCGACTACGGTCTTTTTGACCTCCATCACTAGATAACGGTCTTTCTGACCCTGGTCTCCTGCCAACTACGGTCCTTTCGACCTCCATCACTGGACAATTGTCTTCCCGGTCTCCATCCTACTGATTATGGTCGTGCCGATCAAACAAATATGTCTATATTGTAACTCCCACCACGTAATGCGCTCTACATGATGTATATTTGTATCATCAAGCCAAGGCCTTCTCCCAAGGAAGGACCTCATTTGTAATCGACAACTAATACTAGTAGATTCATTCAAACTGGGCCAGGCCTCATGATTTTTCCCCCCTTTCAGAGATTTCCATGTAAAAACTCTGGTCTCTTATAAATGTGTTACACCTCTCTCTTATCTGATTGTGTGCTGGATCTTCGTACAATGTTAAGACGTTAATCTATTTATTTATCTACCGCCACGAATACTCCAGGACGCAACAATCCTCAATGTTATGACATCATTTTGAATATTTAAAAAAAAAAGCTTAATTTATTTTTAAAAATAATAAAATTGTTTAAAACAGTAATCTGTAATCAAACATATTTTTAAAAAAATAAAATATAAAACAAAATTATCATTGACCACAATCAGCCCCAAAGACAGAAAAACATGCGTAATTTTTCCCCATATGAAGCATAAATTCAATTGTTTATTTTATTATTCTTTAAATTAAATATTCAATAATTCGGTGTTTAGAATCCATATTAGTGTTTTACTTCTCTGATTTTGTGTCCATTTATGTTTTGAACACATTTGCATTCCCAATTTGTCTTACTAGGCATTTGTGCAATTAGGAAGAATTATTATCTGTTTGACAGTAGCCTCTACACGCTTTGGTTGATACCAAAGCGAATGAACAGTGAAGAATCCACTGAGTGATGACTTCTGGGTTCCCTTTGGATATTTGATACTCCTCAAAATATATATATTTTTGACTCTTTCAAATTATAAGAGAGAGAGAGAGAGAGAGAGAGAGAGAGAGAGAGAGAGAGAGAGAGAGAGAGAAAATCCGACAAAATGATAAACCTACGTAGAAGAACTTGATGTCGCATGATACATAAGAAGTTGCTTTGTCCTTTTCTCTGTCTCTTGATTCTGATATTAGTTTCCTATTTGCTTTAGGGGCCTTAACGGCTTAACTGGTATTAGATATGTTAGATGCTTGGCTTGCCGTGCAGAATTGGAAGCTGGTTCTGATGATTTTGGAGCTGCAAGTGATGTTGTTGTTGCTGTTATTTTTTTGGTTTTTTGTTTCTTTGTAATAGGTAGGATCTCAATCTTATTAGGCTTCATTTCAATTGCTATTTTTTTTAGTGATTTTCTGATTCTTTAAGAACATATAATTTTTATCTTAATTAACACCTAAGCCTCCTTGTGAATTTTATCAAAAAAAAAAAAAAAAACACACACACACACACACAAGTTAAAAACTCAATAAAATAATTGCATGCCAACAGTACTGGATAGCAAAATGTGCAGCAAAATCTTAAATCTTTGTTAGTTAAAAGAAATTTTAATTAAAAATACAAAAGTTAACATTATTCATTTCTTATGAGTATTGCATGAGTAATTTAAAGTATTTTGTGTAAAACTTTCTGCACAATTTTGTCCATTTGATCTTTCTCGGTTGGGGATGATTTGGTTTACTTGGTTGACGAGTTTCATAATTTATATAGTTTGAATGTGGGTCGTATTGTTGACAAAGTGTTCTCCCATGGTGGTGTCAAGCGTCATCGAAGAAAAAAAAAAAAAGTAATAATTTTGGTGGGTTGCTTTTGGCTCTAGTTTAGGGCGTGCCTTGGGTGTTGGCTGGCTTTGGGGAGTTGTTTTGTGGGTTGGGATCTTCTGGTGGTTGGTTCTTGTTTTAGTGGGGTGCTAATGGCTTGTTGGTTGGTTTTTTGCTTATCCCGTTTCTCTGTTGATGGGCCTTGGGTGTGTTGGTTTGATGTTTTGGGTCTGGTGTTGTTTTGTTCCATGTTTGGGTGTGGTGTTGGTGGCCTTTGTGGGGCTTCTCCTGTCTCTTGCTATTGGGGTTTTTGCAGTGGCGGAGCCAGAAAATATATTTAGGGGGGCCAAATTTTTCCCTCAACTTCTTACTTCGAGGCTTGGGATTGGCATAGATAATTTTATATTTTTAATTATTATTTTAGAATGTAGAATATTAAATATAAAATAATAAACAATTTATATATATATAAAAAAAAACTTTGGTAGCATATATAGGAAAATTAATTTTGCTACTTTGGTAGAAAAAAAGGCTTCCTCTATAAAAAAAAAACATTTGAAAAATAAGCTAGAAAATATTATCAAAAAAAAGACTTCCTCTAACTTAGAGAACTGTCCCTAACAAATTCTAATTATATATGTTGCGTCCTTGAGTATTCGCGGCGATAGAGAAATATAAAGTTTAATGTCTTAGTATTGTACGAAGATCCAGCACACACAGATAAAAAGAGAGGGTATGTCATTCATTTGAGACAATATAAGTTTCTTCCTCTCCATATTACTTCTCTTCTCGTCCTCTTACTTCTTGCTTGGGCCCCCTCTCAAGAGAAATGATGGGTCTATTATAGATTTTTGGAGTGACATGACCCATAAATAAGTGAGAGATCAAGGGTGCTTCGAGCCTTTGATTTGGACCCATTTGGGCTCTGGATTGAGTTGAATTTGGTGTCGTTGGGTTCGTATTTTCGAGACGATCAGTTCGACTATAAGTTTGCTGAAATCAGAGTTCAGATGATCCCAAATTTAATTTTTGAAGTTTACGACTTGATTTTTGCATCGAGATTCGTGACCGATCAAGATAATTTATCGATGATATATCAATATAATATTTATAAAAGTTATATAACATAAAAAATATATGATATTTTTATCAAATTAAAAAAACTAACATGTGAATTTTTATTATATTTAAATAGTATGAAATTACATATGTAAAGAAATTTAAAATAAATAAAAACAATAGGTTTAAAATATAAGAAATATTTACTCAGCTTTGCATAGGTTTTTTTATAGGGTACTAGCCATTTGATTGCTTTTTCCTGTTTTGCAGGTGGTTCTGCTGGCTGGTTCGGGTTTTGGATCTTCTTGTTGCTGTCTGGTTGGCTCCCTGGGTCTGCTTATCCCCCTTTGGTTGTTCTTTTTTGTCGCTTTTTTTCTTTGAATTGTAATAGATAAAACCATCGGTTCGTAGGTTTTACTTCAAATGTTGTATTTTAGAGAGCTTGCTGTTATGTAAAGACTTATAATTTTTCCTTGTTATTTAACACGTAGGCCCATCCGAGAGTTTTCCCTAAAAAAAGTGCTACTTTTACCGTTCCTCTCAATTAGATGACATGATTTTAATTTCAAAAGATTGTGATTCAAAGATTGCCTCGAGATTCATATATTTTCACTGTTTTACTTTTCGAACTACTGATATAGTTATATTTGGCAAACATTTTTTGCGCTTTTTCACTTCTTTACATAAATTTGTATCATAAGAAGCTATTTTTTACAACCAGAGTTATTGATATGTAGTAGCTATAAGAAAACAGGTACAATTAAAAAATATTTATAATATTCTTATTAGAATTTAAAAAATTAACTTTTCTCACAACAGCTTTACAATCAACTTTGTAAAATACTATAGCCGTCTCAAACAAATCCTAAACTCATAAAATTTTGCATTTAAATTAATGTTATATATTAAAATTTATATTAAATTAATTATGATTTTACTAATATTTTTAATACATCACAAAAAAATTCATCTTGATCAGTCATGAATGTCAATGCATATATGAGGTTGTTGTTTCAGAAGTTAAAACGGGCCATCCAAATTCTGATTTCAATAAATTTATAATCAAGTTTAACATCTCGGAGAGCTCAACGACACTAAAATAGGCCAAATCCGAGCCCAAATGGGCTCAAATCAAAGGATCAAGCATTTTTAGAGTATTCAAAGCATTAATTGAATGACTGGATGATGGTCCAAATATGTAATGCTTATAATCGAATCGATCGGCTCGACAAAACGAATCCAATAAACCCATAATCACTCAATTTTGACATTTCTAAGTATCTAAATGCTTTGATAAATGTTTCATTGAGCTGTCCTATTGAACACTCCCAAGATACCCTTGATCTTTTACATATTTACGATCCATGCCACTTCCAAAAACCTATAAATAGTCCCCCCATTCTTTACATGAGGGGAGGGAGAAAAAGATGAAAACCTGGGGAGCTCTCTAGCTGTCAACTAGTGCCAGTTCTCTTCCCAACTACAGGCTGTTGCCGAACTTTCACCCAATCGTACTCTGATTTATGTCCAATTCTCGACCACCTTTGAATCTCTTCTTGACCATCAACTATCACTGAACTCTCACCAGACTGCCGTCGGGCGTCCGCCCGATTGTCGACCACCACCTGATCTCTTCCCAACCATCGACTGTTGTCGACCTTTCGCTCGACCGTCACCAGATTTCCATCCAATCGTTGACTACCGTTGGATCTCATCTCGACCACTAACCATCATCAGACAACCATATGTTCGTCGACCACCGCCTGATTTCTTCCAGACCACCGACCATCATCACACTTTCACGTGACTGTCATGGACATCAGACCAATTATCGACCATCATTAGATCTCTTCTCGATCACCGATGTCGCTAAACTTTTGCCTGATCTTCGTCGGAGTTTTGTCCTATCGTTGACTACAACTGGATCTCTTCCCGACCACCGACCATCGCCAACTTCCATCCATTCTTCGACCACTGCTTGATTTCTTCCCAAAAATCGACCATCATCGAACTTCCATCCTTTCGTCGACTGCCACCACATTTCCAACATATGTCTTCCATCTAAGCCTAAGGATATCCATATGAAATTTGGCAATGTCTTGAACACGTTATATAAACATTATCCTTGAGTTAAGGGACAATTTATTACAGCCTTCTCCAATACCAATTCAATATGTTTTTTTCTGAAAAAATTAGTGATATAATTAAATTAATTTAAACTATAAAATGCTGGCATTGTTGAACTACTTCAATTTTTATAGGTTAGTAAGACTCAAACGCTCATTAGTCTGTTAAAGCTGTTGAATAAAATAATCATGAATGTTTAATAGTTTAAACTTTATTCTAACTCTAATTAAGTTTCCAAAGGTCAAGCTAAGAAAAATAATTTGCAACGTGTCAAACGTTATATAAAGGTGATAATGCTTTGTTAGGTAAAGAGTTGTTAAGCTTAGAGAATTCCTCAATAGTTTTAAGGGATCTCCGTTCACAGAGAACTTATAAAAATTTCGACGAGATTATCAAAAGTAGTGGAAGGTAACACGGATTATTAAGACTTTTTTAATACTTAATTAATTTTATTGACAATATTAATTATATTTGATTATGTAAAAAGAACCAATAAGCATATTCTTGAATTAGCTCTGTGAAAGATTATGTTAGTTCTGTGTGGAATCTGATTGTGACTATCATTTAGATTGTATTGTTGCCTCGAGATTCGTGCCCGATCAAGATAATTTTTTGATGATATATCAATATTCTTGCAATACTTTGTATACTCGAGCAATAAGTGTGATAAACTTCAACACTACAGAGCTGTAAATCGAGTTAGAGATAATGGGTGGAGTGCCACAGGAGTTTTCTTTCTCGTTTTTCTTGATTAACTTGCAGGGTTTTGTGAACTTAGGCATAAACTAAGTGTCTCTTTTTCTATTTTATGTTTAGAATGAAGTGTGAAGTGACGAGATCCAGTTAGAGAGATTGAGAGCGAACAGATCTGTACAATTTCTCCCAATTTTTCATAAAAAATTTCTTGATGTTGTGTGGCTTTATTTTTAAAAAAAATATTTATAGCAATTTTTTTTTTAAAATATTTTTTTTAAATAATTTTATAATCATCTTTACGAGAAGCAGCGTTAGTCCCAATCTAATGTATGCATGGTATGAATTTTTATATGCATTAATTAGTTTAAAAAATAAAATTAATTTTTTTAAAACGTGATTTAGCTGAGATTTGTAAATGATGAAACTCTGTGAGTGTATAGATAGATATTAGATACTAATGATAAACTTGATGGGCTTAATTATTTAATTAAATCAGTAAGAGCAAACGATAATCTTAATTATCTGATATGGGATAGGATCAGCAAGTGTGAGTTGTTCTAATATTAAGAAAATACTTGAACGTGAAAGTAGCCATGCATGATTGAATGCTTATGGTGGTTGCAGAACAAACGTACAAAAAAGTCAAAAATATGTATTATTGACAATTTTGAAATTGCATAATAGTTTTCAAATTTTGACTGAAGATGACTTTGTAACTTCAATTTTTCAGATGTCACCAGAGATATGCAAAGCATCAAATTATTTTGCAGACTGTTATTCAATGAATAATAAAAGAAAGATGAATAAAAGAGAAAAATTATCTAGCTGATACGTCACCAAAAGTCGTCTGATCGGGCATGAATCTTGATGCAAATCTAAATTAAAAACTTCCAAAATTAAATTTGGGACCATCCAAACTTTGATATCAGCAAACTTATACTAAATTGAACATCTCAAGGAGTCGAACCCAACAACACCTAATTAAGTCCAATCCAAGCTCAAATATACCCAAATCAAAGCACCAAACATATTTGAGAGCTTCAAAGTATTAATAAGATGACCAAATGATATATGAATATGACATGCTTATAGTCGAATCAAGCAGCTCGAGCAAGCGAATCCAACGAGCTTAAGATCAATTAATTCTTATTTTATTAAATTACTTAAATGTTTGAAAAACACTCCAAGATCAAAGAAATCTGACAACCATCGCCCAACTACACTCCTTTCAACCTCAAAGTTAATCGATTGTGGTCCCTCTGATCACCTTTAGCCCCTTAATGGTTCTTCTACCTTCGCCGCCCCAATATGGTCCTTCGGCCACGGTTGCCCGTCGACTTGGTCCTTCCAACAACCGTTGTCGAAATATAGTCCTTCGACCACCCTCGTCTACGAATTACAATCTCTCCGAACAACGTTACCCGACTACGATCCTTTTAACCTCTATCTCCCATCATCTATGGTCCCACGGGATAGAGATTCAAAAGAACTCTAACACTTGAAGAATCCCGAATCTCCACCCTAGAACCATCGCAGCTCGACCAATATTGTTCAACATCTGCCCGACCATCATCATTGTACCTCTACCTGGAAGTGACTGCGAGCTCTCCACCCGACCTTTATCGCCCTCCGATAACGATCCTTTTGACAACCATTGATCAACCATGAAGTTTCTAGCCACCGTCATCCTCTAGTTACGGTCCCTTTGACCACCGTCGATCGACTACTATCCTTTGACCTCTGTCATGCCTTTTTTATGGTCCCTCTTACCACAGTTGCCCAACTACAATTCATTCGACATCTGAAACTTGTTGACTATGGTCCCTCTTACCTCTTTTACCTAATTACAATCCTTTAATCTCCATCGCTTGCCGACTACGGCCCTTAGACCATCGTTTCCCAATTAGGTCCTTGTACCACTGTTGCCTGCGGATTACAATCCCTTTGACCATTGCCGTCTGACTAAAGTTCTTCCGACCTCCATTGCCTATCATTTATAGTCCCTTTGACTAGAGTCACCCAATTGCAGTCATGTCGACCACCGTCACCCAACTACCATCCTTCAAACCTCCATCGCATGTTGTATACGGTCCCTTTGACACCTTCGTCTAACTATGGTCATTTAGACCTCCGTAATCAGCCAACTACGATCCCTCAGACCTCTATCTCCCAAATACAATTTTACTAACCAAATGAACAAGCCAACACTCTCTTGAGAATAGCTCTTATGTCATTGAATTCTTCAAGCCCCCCAACCACGTAAAGTAATCTATATGATGTGTATATTATACATTGAACTAATGTGTTCTATCGAGAAAGGGAATCAACTGTAATTAACAACAAACATTAGTGGATACATTCAAACCGAGCAAGGCCTGTGATTTTTTCTTATGTTATTCTATGTTTTAATATTTATTTTATGCTCTCACTCAAATTAAGGCATTCAAATAAAAAATATTTGACTATTTAAAAAGAGAAAAATTGGTTCAAAATACCTAGCTTAATTAAACTTAATAAAGATATATTTATAAAACTTAAATTTATATTCAGGTAAAAGTGATATAAAACTTATCAATTAAAAGTATATTATACACGTCTCATGCCAAATTTTACAATTATAAAATTTGCCTTAGTCAAATTTGAGTGAAAAATATCATTATTTAATTTGTTTTTAAAATTATGCTGAGGATAATCAAATATAGAGCTAAAATACACTTATAATACATATTAATTTAATAGAATTTAAATATTTCGTGGCTATTAGGAAAAGAGTTTGAATGACGACTCTGCCTTTTAATCTTAAATAATAATTATTATTATTTTAATTTTAATAATTGGGTGTCATGCGATTCTTTCCTAACAGAGTTCTCATCTGCATTTTGTTTCCTCTATTAAAACAATTTTATTTTTAATCTAAGAAATGAGAATTTATAATTTTCACTTACATATTTAATTTATAAATTTATTAAATAACATATTTTTATATTAACATCAATTAAATAGGAAAATTTCTTAGTAAAATTTAATATATTAAAATAATATTCAATAATTTTAAAAACATTAAATATATTTTGATATACTAATAAAAATATTAATATTCAATAATTTTAAAAATATATTACGGTAAAACGTGAAACGCGCCGTCATTGACAGGTGGCTACATGTAGCCTCAGCCTTTTTGAACTCTCAACGACTCCCACGGTGTTGCGTCCACCCAAAATCACACCGCCCTCGAGGTTAAGCATGTGACCCGCCTCACAAGCAACCTGAACGGACACGTCAATGCTGACGTCACCACCACTCCTTTCTCCTTTATTAACGCCGTCTTCCCATACCGCAATCCAGAGGTCCATCGAGATTGGAAAACTGAAGTGAACAATGAGCGACGAAGAGAGAAAAAATGAATCGCCGGCGACACCACCGGAGGACGAAGATTTGGCCTCCGCAGACTCCCCCCAGCAGATCTCAGCTGCGCTGCATGCCGCCGCCTCAGCGTCCCCCGAGAACGTTGACGACGACGACGACGACGATTTCGAGTTCGCCTTCATGGTAGGGAACTCAGAAACCCACCCGTCAATTACAGCCGACGAAATTTTCTCCGAAGGCCGAATCCGCCCCGTCTATCCCGTCTTCAACCGCGGTCTACTCCTCGCCGACGATGTGGAGAAATCATGTCGGCAGCCCCTTCTCCAGCTCCTAATCGAGGATCGCGACGCATCGATTTCTCATGATTCTTCGTCTTTAGGGCACGATCTGGAAGGAATCCCGGCTGCTAGTTACTGCGTTTGGAAGCCAGGGTCGGCGCATTCGCCGGGTACGGTACCGAAAAGTTCCTCGACGGGATCATCTCGGCGACGTCGGATAAGGGATTTTGTCGTCGGTCGGAGCCATAGCGATGGGAAGGAGAAGTTTATGTTTCTCGCGGCGGAGGGGAAGAGATCGATAGAGAAGGAAATGACAGCGAACGAAGGGAAGAGGAAGGGAAAGGAGAAGAAGGCGACGGAATTGGATTTGTTAACTGCTCATCGGATTTTCTACGGCCATAGCGGTAACGGATCGACGGCGAAAAGCGGCTACGCCACCGGCCGGAAGTCGTATTTGCCGTATAAACCTGAAATCGTGGGATTCTTCGCCAGAGTGAATGGGATCAGCCGGGCGCACCATCCATTTTAGGATATTTTCTTTTCTTTATTATTTTTTTCTTTTTTATTTTTTGCCTTAAACCTTTTCTAAACTTAGGTTATCTGTAACTCGTGGAGCATATAAGCTCTATTTATTTTGTAATTAGGCTAATTGAGTTTTTTTTTTTAATTCTCTGTAAATATTTGTTGTTGGATTTTGAACTTTGTTGCTGTTCTTTTTTTATAACAGATAAAAATCATATATTTACAGTAAAGTAAATATGTAATTTTTAATGGGCAGTAGGTTTTTCTTCTAAGGTTAAGGTTATGTCTGTATTGGACAAAGCGATGGAAATTAAAAAACTTCTAATTCATGATTTGTTTAATAATGAATAACAGTTAATTTGATATTTTCCACACCTTTTTACTTTATTTTACTCTAATTCTTATAAGGTCCAACCAAATTGTATATTTATTTAAGTGCAGGGATGAAATGTGTCAATTTTTAGAAAAAAAATATTATGTGCTGTCATCGGACGATGTCTCGAGGCAAATCAGAGCGCATCATGTTGTTTTTTTGTTGTGTATCGATGTTGTCTACCGGGTGACTTAGCGCGCTCTGATTTGTCTCTATACGGTATACTGGGTAATCTGACGCGTTTTAATTTGCCTCTGAATAATCAAGTGACTGCATAGAATAATTTCTGCAAAAATAGGGGTTGAAAATCATAAAAGGTTTTATTGAGTTTAATGTGATAAATTTCTGACTCATTCCATTACTGATAAGCTTAGCATTCTTCCATCATTCTGAGAGAGGTAACTTGATTCCCTTCTCACTTTAAAGAGGATTTTTTTTTTCTTTTGGAACTTTGAATATTTCTCTCTCCAACCCCCCAAAAAACATTAGAATTATCTGTGGGAACCACTTAAGAAAAATTATCTCTCTCCTGTCTTAATTGAAATTAGAATATAATGACGAGATTTGATGCTTTGTTGCTATTGTCTATTTTAGTTAGAGACCAGTGAGCTCTCATGCAGGGGAAATTATTCTGTTCAGTAATTGAACATCTGGTTCACAGCAATACATAACGTTTCTTGATTCGCCCTTGAACGTTGTCTGATGATCACACTTAATAATTTTTTCTGATGCAGGCGGTGTTCTATAATTTTTGAAGAAATATTTTACGGCTTTGAACATATGTGGTGTTTATAACGGATGCTATTTTTTTCAAACTCATTCTTGTAATTGAGCTCATACTCAATTTGTTATAAATAAAGCTCATAAAATTGATTTGTGTTCTTATTAAAAATGTTTTTTGGGTGGACAAAAAATATTATGTATATAGAAATGTATCTTCGTGTGTGTCATCAAGATTTTTCTTCCCACCCAACTTAAAATAATAATAATAATAATAAAATGTCACTCTCTTGTTTAATAAGGTGGTGTTGGATTTATTGTGCAAGAGATAAGAAATGAGGAGTTGACATCGGTGGATTTATGTGTGTGTGAAGAAGGTGAATACATCTTAGTCATCTCTAACTTGTTCTTCTTCTCCGAGAAAAACAATCGTACGTAATTATTTGTTGAAAGTCGGGTTTGTGCCTTAAGAACTTGTTTCTTTGCAATATTAAGCTATATGTTGAAAATGCAAGTATATTTCTCTTATTTAGAAGAAAAAGATTTGTGACTTGCTTTCAGGGGCGGAACCGGCTTTAACTTTGAGGGGGGGGGCAACATAAAAATAATTAAATATTAAAAAAAAAATATTATATATCTATATATTACGAAAAGTTTTTTAAAAAAATTAAGCAAGAAAAATTAAGAAAAAATGTGTAATTAAACTGTTATTAAAAGCATGAAAAGAGAATATTAGAACTAAATGTAAAGAAATATATAGATATTTTAGGGCAAGTTAGGACAAAAGAGGACAAAAGAATTTTTTAGGGAGGGGCAAAAAAAAAATTTAAGGAGGGGCAAAAAATTTTTTTACTCTCTTATAATTTTTACTCCTATAAAAAAATTTTTTTTTTTGAGGGGGGGCAATTGCCCCCCTAAGCTCTTCATAGTTCCACCCCTGCTTGCTTTGCTGCTCTCGATTAGGGTGTTTTGTTCCTATTGCGTGCTAGAATATACGCGACAGTAGAGTTAGGAAATATTTGTCTTAGCGTTGCACGAGTATTCCGCACACAAACAGAAAAGAGAAAATAAACACCAAGGTTTTTACGTGGAAAACCCAAAAGAGGGAAAAAACCACGGGGCCTCGCCCAGTTGCAAAGTTCCACTAGTATTTGTTTGAAGTACAAAGGTTGATCCGTCTTACAAATCAAAACGATCAATTTACAATCAACTTCTCACAAAGTTACAAAGTTCTGCAAATTCCCGGCTTTTCCCAAAAATCCGACAGAGTTCCGGCGTCTTCAGGCGGCAGGAAGAGCTCCGGTGGTGGTCGAGGAGGTGAGGAATCTCCTTTTCCCCTTTCTCCTCTTCTTCTTCTCTCTCTTCACTTGAGTCCCTTTGGTATAGAATGAGGGCTCTATTTATAATTTTTCTGAAGTGGCATAGCCTGTAAATAGGCGTGAGATCAGGGGCGAATTGGGAGTGTTTTGAATGGACGACCGATATTGAATCCTTTGATCATGCACCGTTCGTTGGGTATTTGAAGGCCTTAATGATGTCGGAATTTAGCGATCTTAGGATCGTTGGATTCCTCTCGTCGAGCCGTTCGATTCGAGTATAAGCTCGTCAAAATTGAATACCGTTTGGAAACTCAAATTGCGGTTTGAACCTTCCAACAGTGCTTTGAGCCCTTGATTCGGACACATTTGGGCTCAGATTGGGTCGAATTTTGTGTCGTTGGATTTGTATTTCCGAGAGGCTCAGTTTGATTATAAGCTCGCTGAAATCGGAGTTCGGGTGCTCCCAAAATTAATTTTTGAAGTTTCCAACTAGCTTTTGCCTCGAGATTCGTGCCCGATCAAGCTAATTTTGTGATGACGTATCAGTTGCCCTCCTATTTTCGGACGTCGTATCTTTAGAAGTCCGAAAATATGTGTCACAAATTTTTGGGAATTCTTCCGAGCGAGTCAGAAATAATCTTGTGTGTATGAGCTCCGAAAGGCTCTGAAAGTGTCGAAATCGAGTCCGGAACGACGAAAAACGTGTCCGGGGACCCCAGAAACGTCCGATTTGATCTTCTCGGGGCAAAAAACTGTAACACCCCAAGATCCGTGTAGCGAAAGGATTCATCTATTTTTTTTTTTTTTTTCTTTCTATCGATTTCCTCAACTGTCGTTCATATCAATCCATACATACATATATCCAGAGCCAGAGATAATTACATTACAGAAAAGAAACTGCAGCGGATACTATAATTCACAAAATATACAACAGTCAAAGTACGGTCAAGAGAAAATATTACACTAGCCATACAGGCTACAAAAGAAAGCCTACCAAGGCTACAAAAGAAAAGCTACGGAACTCGGCAGAAAGATCGTCAAACTGGAGGCCCTGCACCTGAAATCATTAACCACATATAATGAGCTTACAAAGCCCAGCAGGTCACCAAAGCCTATAACTGAAATCAAAGCACGACACTGAAAACAATATGCAGGTTAATCAAATCAAGTCAAATCAATCAATCGAACATGATCAATGAGTCAATGCAATACAGAAATCAATAGTCAATAAGACCAAGCAATGCAGCGGTAGGCAAATCGATAAATCAATTCAATCAATCAATATCCGTCAATCAAATCATTACGGTCAAATCAGTACGATCTAATCAATGAAGTCAATCAAGAAAAACGAGATGAAACAATAAATCTATAAACGGTCAATACGGTGTAGAACAGTAGCAACAGTGAATCCATCAAATCTATAGGCAGCAGTACAATAAATCTATAAGCAGTAGTATGATGTCCATGCTATCAATGCAATATCTATATCCATCCATTTCTATATCAATGCTCAGTAGACTCAATGCTCAGTAGTCAATCGATGAAATCAATGAAATCCGTACAATAGTAAATCAATTCGATAAATCCAATCAATATCAATAAACCGATCTGAAATCAATAAATCAATACAAATCAGGGAAATCTAATGCGATGCAATATCATGTACATGCAATTTCATACACTGGTCTTACTCGACAAGCCCAAACACTAGTCATGATGCTGTTGTAGTTATCAATCGTTCAATATCAATAGTGCTGTTGTAGTGGTCAATCTATATCAATAGTGCTGTTGTAGTTCGTTCAATGATGCTGTTGTAGTTCGTTCAATATCAATAGTGCTGTTGTAGTTCGTTCAATATCAATAGTGCTGTTGTAGTTCGTTCAATACACGTTGTTTTCTATAAACAACGTTCAACTAGGTTTCCACTTGTCTTTCAGCAATCAATCAATCAATGCAATAATCGATGCAATAAGCAATATTAAAGAAATCGAGAACGATCACATCAATAGTCAAAGGCAGATCAATTCAATCTATCAATTCCGGGAAAATCAGAAATCATACGAAAATCGGGCAGAGTAACGGTAGTCTATCGAAATTATACAAAAATCCTGCAAAAAGACAAATTCTGAATTTCACCAAATTACAACAGAATAACCACGGCATCAATGCAAGGCTATCAGTCTATAGAATCCAAATCAAATCAGGTCCTGATACTATTCTATTCAATTAAAAGCGCGTAGAATCAATTCCGACCGGTAAAATCTTCGTAGAATACAGTCAAATCGTGTACAATAATCATATCTATAACATATTAAAAGTTGTGCGGTGAAAGTCTTGTCAAATCAAAACCATGTCGAAAAGTCGACTACGAAAACACAAAACAGATCACATCTCGGTCAAAACACAATATCTTCGAAAACAGAAGTAAGGTTCGGAGTCCTTACCGCGAGATAAACAAACTATCCAACAGCAACGAACGACGAAAATCGCTCCGCGGGCCTCGAAATCGGACTTCTTCCTTTGCTTTCCTTCTCTTTCTCTCTCCTCAGATATTTTGGTTTTAAAAAAATGTTTTTCTCTCTCTTCAAAACGAGCTGATTTTCTTATATCTATACACTGATCGGCCAGGCCGATCGTCTCGATCGTCCTGGACGATCAGACCAATTCTGGTCGTCCTGGCCGATACTCCAGGGCGATGATCAGGACGATTTTAGGAACAGTGCAGATCGTCCTGGACGATCTCAATATCGTCCTGGACGATTCTGTCCAGAATTTGCTCCAGAAATCAGCTGTTTTCAATGCACTGATCGGCCTGGACGATCTCAACTTCGTCCTGGCCGATTCTGGGAGGAAAATCACTTTTCCAGAAACTACAGCAAAGGAACGAGGTCTTACAATCTCCCCACCTTAGAAAAATGTCGTCCCGACATTTCCATAAGGGTACAGAGCAAAACAAAAGCAAAACGAATTAAAACAGAGCTAATCCAATCAATCAATAAATCGCGCAAATCACAACGAAACAGACGATAAACAAAACTCGTACCAGTCACATTTACAGGCATCCCTGGTGCATCCTCCTCCATCTCTTGCTTATCTCCAATCAGATCAGTCGGGACAGTCGGAGCAGTCGGAACCATCGGAACAGGTCCTTGTCTTTCAGAACTTGGGCATTCCGTCACTCTATGTCCATATCCCCCACATCGGAAACATTGCCCAGTCCTCAGATAACATTGTCCCGAATGTCTTTTCCCACAACATTTACAAACATTAAATTTTGCTCTGCTACTTTCCCCACTCTTCTTGCTACGGCCAGAGCGTTTTGCCAATTTGTCACTCACCATCTGAGCGACCATATTAGCAAACTTATTCATATTCGCAGACGTGAGTGGGAGATCAGTAGTAGACTCAACTTTCTTTCCTTTCGGATCCATCGGCCTGAATAATACAAATCGTTCGAATCAAAATCGCGGAAATCAAATACGTATAACAAAACAAATCAAATAATGCAATCATCAACTCTGGATATAATCAAATCCTTTTCACTACACTTGCTCTGATACCAATTGTAACACCCCAAGATCCGTGTAGCGAAAGGATTCATCTATTTTTTTTTTCTTTCTATCGATTTCCTCAACTGTCGTTCATATCAATCCATACATACATATATCCAGAGCCAGAGATAATTACATTACAGAAAAGAAACTGCAGCGGATACTATAATTCACAAAATATACAACAGTCAAAGTACGGTCAAGAGAAAATATTACACTAGCCATACAGGCTACAAAAGAAAGCCTACCAAGGCTACAAAAGAAAAGCTACGGAACTCGACAGAAAGATCGTCAAACTGGAGGCCCTGCACCTGAAATCATTAACCACATATAATGAGCTTACAAAGCCCAGCAGGTCACCAAAGCCTACAACTGAAATCAAAGCACGACACTGAAAATAATATGCAGGTTAATCAAATCAAGTTAAATCAATCAATCGAACATGATCAATGAGTCAATGCAATACAGAAATCAATAGTCAATAAGACCAAGCAATGCAGCGGTAGGCAAATCGATAAATCAATTCAATCAATCAATATCCGTCAATCAAATCATTACGGTCAAATCAGTACGATCTAATCAATGAAGTCAATCAAGAAAAACGAGATGAAACAATAAATCTATAAACGGTCAATACGGTGTAGAACAGTAGCAACAGTGAATCCATCAAATCTATAGGCAGCAGTACAATAAATCTATAAGCAGTAGTATGATGTCCATGCTATCAATGCAATATCTATATCCATCCATTTCTATATCAATGCTCAGTAGACTCAATGCTCAGTAGTCAATCGATGAAATCAATGAAATCCGTACAATAGTAAATCAATTCGATAAATCCAATCAATATCAATAAACCGATCCGAAATCAATAAATCAATACAAATCAGGGAAATCTAATGCGATGCAATATCATGTACATGCAATTTCATACACTGGTCTTACTCGACAAGCCCAAACACTAGTCATGATGCTGTTGTAGTTATCAATCGTTCAATATCAATAGTGCTGTTGTAGTGGTCAATCTATATCAATAGTGCTGTTGTAGTTCGTTCAATGATGCTGTTGTAGTTCGTTCAATATCAATAGTGCTGTTGTAGTTCGTTCAATATCAATAGTGCTGTTGTAGTTCGTTCAATACACGTTGGTTTCTATAACCAACGTTCAACTAGGTTTCCACTTGTCTTTCAGCAATCAATCAATCAATGCAATAATCGATGCAATAAGCAATATTAAAGAAATCGAGAACGATCACATCAATAGTCAAAGGCAGATCAATTCAATCTATCAATTCCGGGAAAATCAGAAATCATACGAAAATCGGGCAGAGTAACGGTAGTCTATCGAAATTACACAAAAATCCTGCAAAAAGACAAATTCTGAATTTCACCAAATTACAACAGAATAACCACGGCATCAATGCAAGACTATCAGTCTATAGAATCCAAATCAAATCAGGTCCTGATACTATTCTATTCAATTAAAAGCGCGTAGAATCAATTCCGACCGGTAAAATCTTCGTAGAATACAGTCAAATCGTGTACAATAATCATATCTATAACATACTAAAAGTTGTGCGGTGAAAGTCTTGTCAAATCAAAACCATGTCGAAAAGTCGACTACGAAAACACAAAACAGATCACATCTCGGTCAAAACACAATATCTTCGAAAACAGAAGTAAGGTTCGGAGTCCTTACCGCGAGATAAACAAACTATCCAACAGCAACGAACGACGAAAATCGCTCCGCGGGCCTCGAAATCGGACTTCTTCCTTTGCTTTCCTTCTCTTTCTCTCTCCTCATATATTTTGGTTTTAAAAAAATGTTTTTCTCTCTCTTCAAAACGAGCTGATTTTCTTATATCTATACACTGATCGGCCAGGCCGATCGTCTCGATCGTCCTGGACGATCAGACCAATTCTGGTCGTCCTGGCCGATACTCCAGGGCGATGATCAGGACGATTTTAGGAACAGTGCAGATCGTCCTGGACGATCTCAATATCGTCCTGGACGATTCTGTCCAGAATTTGCTCCAGAAATCAGCTGTTTTCAATGCACTGATCGGCCTGGACGATCTCAACTTCGTCCTGGCCGATTCTGGGAGGAAAATCACTTTTCCAGAAACTACAGCAAAGGAACGAGGTCTTACAAAAACGGCCCAGGAATGGACCGGGCGGCCGAACCGACCGGACTGGCAGGCCGGCCGCCGCCGCCGCCGCGGGCGGCACTGAACCGCGGCAAGGCCTGCGCGTGCTGGACCGCGCCTGGCAGCCGCGCTTGGGCCGGACCGCACTTGGCAGCTGCGCCTGGGCCGGACCACATCTACTCGTGCGTGAGCAGGTCCCACCCGAGTCTGGGCTACACGCGTGGCATTGCCGCCGCCGCTACCGCCGGCAGTGGCCGGCTGCTGGCCACCTATCGCCAGCCGCAATCCATGCAATGTGTGCGCGGATTAATGCGCTGGTCGCGTCTTTTCGCATTGCCGGTTGGCTGCACCGCCTTAAGTGGGCCCCACTAGTCAAAAATAAGTATTGTTTGGCTATTTTTGGCCCAAAAAATTTCAAAAAAATCTCAAAAAATTTCGAAAAATTCAGAAAAAAATTTATAAAAATTGGGAACTTCGAAAATTGCAATAACTTCCTCATTCTTTCTCCAAAACCTATAAATAGGCCTTTTAGGCCTTTAGAAAAATTGCTCATTCTCTTTCTTTCTCCCTCTGGCTCTCTACCGGCTGAGGCTTCCGCTATTTTTGAGTGGGAATTTTCCCTTGCTCGCATTAGCGCCCCTACTCGCGTGCAGAAGCCTACAGGATTTCTTTCTCTCCCTCCGGCTTACTTACAATTGAGGCTTCCTTTATTTGCGAGTTGAAATTTTTTCCTGCTTGAATTAGCGCCCCTCCTCGCGTGCAGAAGCTTACGGGATTTCTTCCTCTCCCTCCGGCTTTCTGGCGGTTGAGGCTCTCGTTATTTGCGAGTTGGAATTTTTTCCTGCTCAAATTAGCGCCCCTCCCAGCATACAGAAGCTTACGGGATTTCTTCCTCTCCCTCCGGCTTTCTGGCGGTTGAAGCTTCCGTTATTTACAAGTTAGAATTTTTTCCTGCTCGAATTAGCGCCCCTCCTCGCGTGCAAAAGCTTATAGGATTTCTTCCTCTCCCTCCGGCTTTCTGGCGGTCTGTTGAACTGCAAAAATCTAGCGTCGGGTAGAAATACGGCATTGGGCAGAAGACCGACGAAATTCCGACGACGGTCAGAATTCCGATGACGAGTAGAAGTACGGCGTCGAGCAGAAGATCGATGAAATTCTGTCGACGGTCAGAATTCCGACGACGAGTTGAAGTACGCTCACGAGCAGAAGTCCGACGACAGGGAGAAGTCCGACGTTGGGTAGAAGTTCAATGTCGGATAGAAGACAGATGAAAGTTCGTCGACGAGCAGAAGTCCGGCGACGAGTAGGAGTCTGCTGACGAGCAGAAGTCCGACGACAAGGAGAAGTCTGACGTCGGGTAGAAGTTCAACGTCGGGTAGAAGACCGACGAAAGTTCGTCGACGAGCAGAAGTCCGACGACGAGTAGGAGTCTGCTGATGAGCAGAAGTCCGACGACAAGAAGAAGTCCAACGTCGGGTAGAAGTTCAACGTCGGGTAGAAGTCCTATCCGAGGTTGTATGTCAGAATATTTATTCGATGACATTAACCTGCGTGGAAGAGCTCGAGAGAATCCACCAAGGATGTAAGACCTATCCGATGTCGTATGTCAGAACATTTGTTCGATGACATTAACATGTGTGGAAGAGATCGAGAGAATCCACCAAGGATGTAAGACCTATCCGAGGTTGTATGTCGGAGCCCTGCTCGACAACGTTAACCTGTGTGGATGAGGTCAGGAGAATCCACCAAGGATGTAAGACCTATCCAAAGTTGTATGTCAGAATATTTGTTCAATGACATTAACCTGTGTGGAAGAGGTCGAGAGAATCCACCAAGGATGTAAGACCTATCCGAGGTTGTATGTAAGAACATTTGTTCGATGACATTAACCTGTGTGGAAGAGGTCGAGAGAATCCACCAAGGATGTAAGACCTATCTGAGGTTGTATGTCGGAGCCCTGCTCGACGACGTTAACCTGTGTGGATGAGGTCAGGAGAATCCACCAAGGATGTAAGACCTAACCGAGGTTGTATGTCAGAATATTTGTTCGATGACATTAACTTATGTGGAAGAGGTCGAGATCCACCAAGGATGTAAGACCTATCCAAGGTTGTATATCAGAGCGCTGCTCGAAGACGTTAACCTGTGTGAATGAGGTCAGGAGAATCCACCAAGGATGTCAGACCTATCCGAGGTTGTATGTCAGAATATTTGTTCGATGACATTAACTTGTGTGGAAGAGGTCAAGAGAATCCACTAAGGATGTAAGACATATCCGAGGTTGTATGTCGAAGCCCTGATCGACGACATTAACCTGTGTGGATGAGGTCGGATCAAATCCCCTTGGGATTGATCGTCCGGTGATTGAGATACAATATGGATTGTGTATTTCTCGAATCATGGAGAAAGAGTTTGAGAAGTTTTTTTCTTATCTTTCATAAGAGAAAAAAAATCATATCACAACAATATGAACATTCTATTACTGCGTTACGTAAGATAGTATAATAGTTTCCTAGTACGACTTACAAATTACAAAGTACTCAACACACAAGATCTACGTACGGTGACAATACAACAACATTTAACTTGGAAAAATACAGTAGAGATATCAAAGTGGTACCATACTCAACATAGAAAGGGACAACAAGACAAATAGAATTGCTAATACAAATCCGCTAAGTGCATGATCATTCAATCTCTCCAACCATTTGAATAGTATTCAATGGTTGTCTTTATTGTTGACTTTGCCCCCCAGCGCGACGAGCTTCCTCTCTGGTAGGTGAATCTTGAATAAATTGTCGAAGGTAGCCCTGGCGAATAAGCCTTTCAATCTCATCCTTGAGTTGCTTGCAGGCTTCGGTAGTGTGACCACGGCTACGATGAAAGTAACAGTACTGATCTGTATTTCTTGTGTTCGACTTCAAAAGGTTTGGCCATTTTATTGTATCTTGATCTCAAATGACCATCAATACATTTGCTCGAGATGTATTGAGTGGGGTATACTCCTTCTCCTGTCGGGGTTCCCATCGTGGTGACGAAGACTTATGAGGTATATTATTCTTCCCATATTTTTTCTGCTGTGAGAAAGAATTATCCATCCCAGGTGCATCTTTGCGCTTCCCGCTGATTTGCTCAAACTGCTTCCTGTGAGCATTTATAGCTTCATCTACAGAGATTTGTGCCTCCACGCGATGGATCAAGTCAGCGTATGAATGGACGGTGTCTCGCAAAAGGGTCGAATAGAAGGGGCCAGGACGAAGACCTCCAAGAAAGACCCCTTTGAGTAATTCAGGGTCTAGTCCTGGAATCTGTCGTGCTTCAGCGGAAAATTGTTGAAAATAATCCTTCAACAATTCTCCCTCATTTTGGCGGATCCCGGAGAGGTGGGAAGAATTCTTAGCAATTCTTCGATTGGCCACAAATTGTTCGACGAATACTTTGGCCAATTTGATAAAAGAGGGGATCGTTCCAGGTGGAAGCGAGTAGAACCACGTTCGGACCTGTCCTTTAAGGGTGGCGGGAAAGACCTGGCAGAGGAGAGCGTCTGATGCTCGTTGAATATGCATGATAGTTCTGTAGTAGTCGATATGCTCATATGGGTCGGTCATCCCATCGTAGGACTCAAAGTTTGGCACTTTGAATCCGACCGGAATGGGGTGCTGAAGAATGGCTTCAGTTAGAGGTGATGACTCCTAGAAATTCCTCTGTCGGAGAGCATGCCTCACATCTCCTCGGGGGAACTCTTCCCGTACCAATTTTCGCAGTTCGCGACGCAGGACATTATGAGGGAGTCCCACAATGTATGGTTGGGGAGAGCCTTCTGGGAGTTCCGAAAAAATGCGAGGCTGCCGAGTCGAGGGGGAAGGATGTGTTGAACTCGTTGTATCGGCAAGTTCATCTTCCTGTTGTGAATGAGGATGTCTCCTAGGTGGAGGAAGATGAATTTCTTCTTGACGATGCTCGAATTGAATATCTTCAACCCTTGGTGGATCCCGAGGGAGAAGGATCTCCTCCAACGTCGGCTGTCGATCATCTCGTAGGAGTTGAAGGATCTCATTCTGAGATTCTTCCATCTTCCGAATTCTTTCTGCTAAAGAAGGTCCTGATGTCTCTTCTCCGGAAGCATTCTGCCCCCCAGAATGAAAAGAGGCAGGCATCGGGCGTCTGTGATTTGTAGACAGATTTCTGGATTGGTGGGAGTTGGAGCGGGAAGCTCCTATGATGCGACTGCTACGCCTGTTGACCATTGCAGCAATACTTAAAGTTGTGGGATAGTGTTTCCCACAAACGGCGCCAAACTGTTGCGTGCTAGAATATACGCGGCAGTAGAGTTAGAAAATATTCGTCTTAGCATTACATGAGTATTCCGCACACAAACATAAAAGAGAAAATAAACACCAAGATTTTTACGTGAAAATCCCAAAAGAGGGAAAAAAATCACGGGGCCTCGCCTAGTTGTAAAGTTCCACTAGTATTTGTTTGAAGTACAAAGGTTGATCCGTCTTACAAATCAAGACGATCAATTTACAATCAACTTCTCACAAAATTACAAAGTTATGCAAATTCCCGGCGTTTCCCAAAAATCTGGCAGAGTTCCAGGGTCTTCAGGCGGCAGGAAGAGCTCTGGTGGTGGTCGAGGAGGTGAGGAATCTCCTTTTCCCCTTTCTCCTCTTCTTCTTCTCTCTCTTCACTTGAGTCTTTTGGTATAGAATGAGGACTCTATTTATAGTTTTTCTGGAGTGGCATAGCCCGTAAATAGGCCTGAGATCAGGGGCGAATTGGGAGTGTTTTGAATGGACGGTCGATATTGAATCCTTTGATCATGCACAGTTCGTTGGGCATTTGAAGGCCTTAATGATGTTGGAATTTTGCAATCTTAGGCTCGTTGGATTCCTCTCGTCGAGCCGTTCGATTCGAGTATAAGCTCATCAAAATTGGATACCGTTTGGTAACTCAAATTGCGGTTTGAACCTTACAACAGCGCTTTGAGCCCTTGAATCGGACTCATTTGGGCTCGGATTGGGTCGAATTTGGTGTCGTTGGATTCGTATTTCCGAGACGCTCAGTTTTAATATAAGCTTGCTGAAATCGGAGTTCAGGTGCTCCCAAAATTAATTTTTGAAGTTTCCAACTAGCTTTTGCCTCGAGATTCGTGCCCGATCAAACTAATTTTGTGATGACGTATCAGTTCCCTATTTTTTCCAATTTTTATTTGTTTTCCTTTATGTTATCTGAAGTCTCTTGTTGTTGTTCTTACCAAGATCTTTTTAGATATTGTTGGTGAAATTGATTGAGATTATTAGCATCTGTTTCTTGCTGCTATTGTAAATCTCTGTTTAGATTTTATGTGTGGCGTGCTATTTATTATTTTAAGCAAGTTTTTTAGTTCAACTGAGTGCATGTTATTTTTGGAAAGTTCAAGCAAATTCTATATATATATATAAGTCTTGTATCCATTTTGATCGAGGTTGCACCGTGGATATAGAGTTCATAAGAACTCGAACTACTTCAATTCTTTGCATCCTTATATTTCATTTTTTTACAAATGTTATTTGAAATTTGTGCTTTCATGTTTATGAAAACATTAAATCTTAGCTTAATGTTTTGCCTTTGAAATTCGATTTTGTTAAAAGTTCAATTTGCAAATAATTTTTAGAACTACGATCATGCAAACGCTGAGAAAAGTTAGACGGTTGAATCTATTTCTTTCATCTACCCTTAGCACCAACCCTAAAAAAATTTATGTCACAAACTCTAACAATCTTAATTTTGAAAAGAATTCTTAAAATAAGAACTGAAAACGAGACTCTAATCTTTGACATAACATTCTCCATTATTTCTGCAAACGAAAAAAAAAAAACTCAAAGAGCATAAATTAACAACACCAACCAAATCAGACAATGCTGAAACATGGAAAAAGAGAGTGACTTGATCATCATATGATGAATCGAGCGGCTCGACGAGACAAATCCAATGAGCCCAAGATTACAGAATTCCGATATCATTAAGACCTTCAAATGTCTAGCAAATAGTCCACAATCAAGGGATTCTACATCGGCCGTCCATCCAAATCGCTATCTATTTACGGGCAATGCCACTCTATGAAATCTATAAATAGACCCCTCATTCCTATTGAAAAGGGGAACCCTAAGCAAGAGAGCAAGAGAGAGATCGGAGATCGCTCTTACCTCCTCGCTCCTCCTTGACCACCGCCTGGAGTTCCGCCAGACCACCACCAGAAGCCCGGAGTTCCGCCGGACCACCGCCAACGCCGGAGTACCATCGGGCCACCATCTGATGCACAGAGTTCCGCCAGACCACCACCTAATGCCCGGAGTTCCACCGGACCACCACCTAACTCCCATAGTTCCACCAGACCACCATGTGTCACCCAGAGTTTCACCAGACCACCACGTGACGCCGAAGTTCTATCGGACCACCGTCTTACGACAACGGTCTTTCTGAGTATTGCCTCTTGCCAACTACGGTCTTTCCGACCTCCGTCGCCTACTACGGTCCTTCCAACCTCCATCGCCAGACAACAATCTTTCTGACCCTTATCTCATGCCGACTACGATCCTTCTGATCCTGTGGCCTACTACGGTCCTTCCAACCTCCACTGCCAGACAACAATCCTTTTAACCCCTGTCTCCTACCGACTACGATCCTTCCGACCCTGTCGCCTACTATGGTCATTCCGACCTCCACTGCTAGACAATAATCTTTCTAACCCATGTCTCCTACTGACTGTGGTCCTTCCAACCTTCATTGCATGTCGACTATGGTCCCGCCGACTAAACAAACATATCAATATGGATTCTTCCAATTTCTATCATGTAATGCATTCTATGTGATGTATATCAAGCCAAGACCTTCCCTCCAATGAAGGGCATCATTTCTAATCAACTGCAAATAATAGTAGATTCATTCTAACTGGGCCAGACCCCGTAGTTTTTCCGCCATTTTAGGGGTTTCCACGTAAAAATTATTCTCTTATGAACGATATACTCTATCTTTTATCTGCTTGTATGCTGAATCTTTATACAAAGCTAAGACATTAAACTTTATGTTTCTCTATTGCCACAAATATTTCAGGACGCAAAAAATATGATTTATCCTCTCGTAAAACACATGGACTTTATTGCCGGGAGATAGCCCTTCAACTACCACACGACTGTGGTAATTTGTAAATCTTCACCAAGTTCGTCAAATGACCCCTTCAACCAAACAACTTTCTTACTAGTCTTAGTAGAAACCATACTTGACCTCAGTAGTAGACAACAAAATTTTAGAAGGCAAAGTAGCTCACTAAGTGATAGTACAACTACCAATGGAAATAACATACCCTATCAGATATCATCTTTTATCAAGTTCTCTAGCAAAATTAGAATCAACATAAGCACAAATCTTTATCCTTCCAAACAGTAAAAAAGTATCACTGATGCCACACAAGTAAATGTAAATCCACAAAACTACTACCCAATATTTCCTAGCGTAATTTCTCATAGGTCCATTGAGTGTATAGACTACATGAAAATCTAGACAATGATTGAAAAATCATATTTGAGAGATGATGGTGGTTGGAGGATTGTCTTCAAGTGATAGTGATTAAATGATTAAAGTACAGCAACGGTAGTTGGAGGGTGACAATGGTTGGATGACCGTAATCGTGCGATGGTTGTTGGGATATCGTAGTTGGACGACAATGGCCAAGAGATCACAATTCGGTGTTGACGGTTGGAAGATCATAATTGGGTTGTGGTTCGACAATAGCAGTTGAGTGGTGTTCCGATGGTAGCGGTTGCATGAGAAATGGTTCAATGGTTGTAGTCGGCGATTGGTCTATGGAGACAATTGAGAAATGGTCTAGTAGTATTGGTTTGATGGGGATGGTTGGGCAATGGCCGAATAGTGGTGCTCGGCTCGTGGGAACTCTGAGATTTTTAGAGCTTGTTTTTTCTTGAGTCCTAAGCCACAGCCTTTCATGCAAGCTCCCTTTCACGTAGAGAGTAAGGATCTATTTACAAATTTTTTTAGAGTGACATACCCAAAAAAATAAAGCTAAGATCAGGAATACTCAAACTATTCATATTGATTTCCTTAATTATATATCACTATTTTCACATTAAAATGCCTTAATGATGTTGAAATTAAGTAATATTGGGCTTGGTGGATTCGTCTAATCAAGATGCTCAATTTGACGGTAGGTATACAATATTTGGAGGTCATTTCATTCCACAATAAATGCCCCAAAATGTTTAATTACCTAAAATTTTTAATTATGCTTTAAATAGTTGATTTGGGCACATTTGAAATTGGATTAGATTACTTTTGATGTCGAAGAGTTTATCTTTTGTCAAAACTAAAGTTTGCTAAAACCAAAGTTTGAATGGTTCTGAACTTGAATTGAGAGTTTTAAATTCAACTATGCATCCATATTCACACTTGATCAATTTAATTTTTGATGGCGTCTCGAGTCATCACACTAGCTAATTAGTCATGTTGATTCTTGCTTGAACTTACACTCGCAAGCTTATTAGTCTCAATTCATGAGCCAGTCTCAAGCCAAATTGTTTCAACTCAATTACACCCCTAGCCCTCGGCCATGCTTTAAATGCAACTCTTTTAAAACAAGGTATCAACCAAGCTATAATATGGCTCATAAGATATCTTAAAATATAAATAAAAAAAAAGATTAAAGTGGAAACCATATTATTATAGTTAAATAAATACTACATCTATTTATTCATGCCAAATCCTGCAATAGCCTCATCGTTCCGAGTAATTATTACGTTCGGACTCCAATGAGATTAGATCATGTCGTTTGTACACACTAGCATATATAACTTGTACATTGTATACAAGTTGTACACACTATTGTATATAAGCGACGTGATTCAATCTCATTGAAGTCCAAATACATTCGGACTCCGCACGTAAAATTTCTCCATGATTACATGTTGCTTTCGATCCTAACATTTTACTTGCTTGGGTGCTCTTTCCACTTCCGCTTGTGTGGTCATGGTCGGTCGGCCACCTAATTTCTTGCCCACATTTCCACGCCAATACGAGAAATAAGAAAGAGAACACTTGCAGCTCAATGTGTGGTTTCTCATAGATATGCCCATTTCCTTCAAGGCCGGCAAAGATTATAGATTATTAGTTTTTTAGCCACACGCTCATGACCTCCTCTATTCGTTCATCGTATCTAATATCCATTCAATCGGTTAAATTTTGCCTAACTCTACGTACAACTGTGCCGCACTAATTGAGTAGTCGAAGCGTGTACAATTTCTAGATGGTGGACAGAGTCTTTCCTTTCTCAATGAAGCCATCAACGATGCCATTTCAGCCTCATTTTTTTTTTTTTTTTTTTTGGGGGGGGGGGGGGGGGGGGGGGGGTATTAGGGGATTCGAGTCAGGATGAGAGCGGGAGAGAAAGATCTTCTATCTACCATCAAGTAGGGGTGTCAATTTTGGGTCATGAGTCCGATTCGGGTCGAACCTGTAACTGACCCGGCACCATTCGAGTCAACCCGAACCCAACCCATTTTTGCAAATGGGTCAATTTTCCGGACCCAAACCCTACCCGCTTCAGGTTCGGGTCAGCCCGACACATCCCGTTATCCACTGCAAGCGGGCAGTAGCGCGGATTCGCAGCGGGTGCGGTGGGCAGGCGGCAGCGGTGTGGAGGGCAAAGCGGCAACGGCGTGGAGGGCAAAGCGGCAACGGCGTGGCGGGCAAGCGGCAGCGGCGCGGGGAGCAGGTGGGCAGTTCCGTGACGTGAGACACGCGGAGCGACGCGCGACTCATGAAGCGACCCTCGACACGCGGACTCGCAAAGCGACGTGGGCAGCTTCAATCAGGCCCGGTCAGGGCGGGCAGCGGGTCATTTCCGGGTTTTCGGGTTAACCCGAACCCGTCCCGAGTTTGCAAATGGGTCAAAAATCTTAACCCGAACCCGACCCGGTTCAGGTTTTGGTCAACACGAACCCAAAATTTTCGGGTTGGGTGTTCGAGTCGTGTCAAATATTGACACCCCTACCGTCAGGCCACAGGCTCGATCTCTTCAGCGTCTATTTTATCTCAATGCAATTAAGATTATTTAGGATGGTACGTTAATGTTGATTATAAAATTATTATGATACAAGAAATTTTGAAAAGTAATGAGAAAGTAGTAATCCAAGAAAATTATAACTAATTTCTAAAAAGCAAAACAATAACAAAATTATTACAAACAGACACTAAGGCTTCGTTTGGGAAGGTTTTTTTATTGCTTTCTAAAACAGAGTTTTAGCACAAAAATAAAAAATTTTGTATTAAAACTCCGTTTTAGAAAGCAGTAAAAAAGCCGTCCCAAACGAAGCCTAAATCTCAATGTAAATTTCATTAATTTTATGATAGTTAAATTACATATTGAGGAAGCAAAAAAAAAAAAAATAAATATATATATATATATATATATATTATATATATATAGTGGGATGACATATAAAAGCTCTTTTAAGGATTAGTTTTATTTATTTAATGTATTTCACTGGTTGAAATATTATATTATATGTAATATGTTATCAATATATGTATTTGTGTGAAAGTTATTTGAAAATCTACATATTATGAAGTTTTAATTATGTTTCATACAATTAGATCTACTTATTGTTAAAATTTTAATGTATTTGATTTATATAAAAATAATGTTTAAAATTATGGGAATCATGCATAACACCATTTTTAATGTTGGTAAAAGAAAATTTATGATTTGAAGTTTACAAAATCTATTTGGTGATGAATGGGGATTTTTCTCTTCAAATATAATTAATGAAGCACAACCAAGTCAACTACCTTCTAATGCTCAATGTTAACAATATTTGATATTTGCTAATACCATATGTCGATTTAGTACTTGACACTTGATGTCGATCATTGTTGACATAGTTTGGCGACATCAGTTGGTCTAAGTATTTTTATGTATAAATCCCCACATTAGTTATCACCATATCACCAATATATTAGGGGTGTCAATTCGGGTCGATGGGTCGGGTTCGGGTCCAACCCGAGTTAACCCGAGCATAAACGGGTTGACCCAAACTCGACCCGTTTAGCTAAATGGGTCAGGATTTTTAACCCGGACCCGACACTCGCGGGTTAACGGGTTGACCCAACCCGACTCGAGAACACGCAGACACAGTCGCTGAGTTGTGATTCCCGGATACGGACACTGGCGTTGGGCGACTTGTCTAGGTCGTCTGTTTGAGGCGGAGCGGCCCGCGTGGCTGCGTTGGGTCGAACCAACGAACCACGTTTTAGGCGGAGCAGCGGACATGCAGAGCTGCGGTGCGGAGCAAGGCGGAGATGCAGCAGCGGAGCGAGGCGGAGCGGCGTAGTCGTGATGACGTGACGGCAACTGTGCGAGTCAGCGCTACGTTGCTTCTGCCTTCTGCTAAACGCGACGCGACGGCCTGTGGCACTGTGTCCTGACACCCGACGTACTCGCAGTAGCACAGCGCTATCATGACGCGACAGATCAAATTTTCGGGTCAACCAGGTCGACCCGCAGGTTGTAGGGTCAACTCGAACCGACCCGTTTTTAAAACGGGTCAAAAATCCGAACCCGGATTTTTTCGGGACGGATCCGGGTCGGTTTCAGGTCGTGTCAGAAATTGACACCCCTACAATATATGATGTATGTCTGCTAATATTGACCAACTTAATATTTGAACAATATATATTAGTGTCCAACATTAGAGATAAGTCGTAGACCTTTCTTAACATCATCAGCTAACATATGTCTTCTATCTACTACTTCATCTCCCACCGCTATATCAACTGACTGTCTCCAGCCAATCTCTTATAGTTTATTCTCACCTTCTCCAATTGTAGAGAAAATCAAACCTTGGTGACCTCAAATTAATATTAATTAATTAATTCAAGCTAGATAAAGCCCTGCGATCAATTCATTCAAATTCTTCTCTCTTTATCTATTTACATGTGTGATCTTCCTACAAGTTTAAGCTGTTACTTTCAAGCTCTATTATCTTAAGTTCTTAGTACAATTTTTTTTTTTTTAATAGGAAATATATTAATAACACAAAAATAAAGGTTACAGCAGCATAAAAAGAAAAGCTAGCAGATAAAAAAACAACAGAGAGAATTAGAAAATAAAAGCGAGCTCAGAACAAAGTCAAAGCTTTCAGCGTCCAGTGAGTCCCGAACAGAACCTACAGAAAGCGAATGCCACCAGCAAAGAAGGACCAGGACGTGAGCCCCAAACACATCATAACCCAAAGCCTCACGTAGCAGCAGGTCAAACAGTAACTCCGCCAAATCCCGAGAAGAAGCAGCAAGAATCAACAAACATACGAAACGAAAAATCATCTCCTGCGTCGACCTTTCCCCCAAAATTTTCCGCGAGAGCCAACCTTTGAAGTACGCAGAAGAGTAAAATCATTGTCGGACTCAACAGACTGCGAATCCGACTCCACATCCGACGAATCAACCAAACAATTATTCTGATTCATAATATCCAAACCAGAAGAATTACCCACACAATTGGCCATCACTTGGGAATCAACCACGCTTACAGGGACCACAACTAAACTGTTGGTAATCAAATTAACTTCCTCTCTTCCCTTCTCAATTTCAGCCGGCACCACCGCAACAGGCAAAACACTATCAGAACCACCATCTGCATCTTTTGAACCTTGAACACCCCCATTAGAATTCATAACACCCATAACTGGCGAGCCATCAGAAAACACCACATTCATTGCATCCAAAACCACCTCCGGCACCACCACCGGAGAACCATGGTTACTAACATCAATCACAACCGGAGGTACAAACGGAGCTGCATCTGGGGATAAGATAGAACAGTTATCAACACGATTACTAGGCACATAATTCACAGCATTAACCACATCAACCACATTCAAAACGGATGGGTTAGAAGTGACCAAAGACTCCAAAATCTCTGAATTTCCGCACACAGGCAACGGTCGATCCCCAAGATCGGGAAGATCGCACGCAACCTGCGCCTCATCAACAGGCTTCACCACATTCTCACGAGATTTATTCACATTCAAAGAATCAGAAAAGTTACCACAATCCCCCTTGAAATGACCAAGCCGTTTACACACAACACAATAAGCAGGCACCTCCTCGAAGCAAACTCGTTGAACATACCCAGAGCTCTCCGAACCAAGCCAAATTTTATCAGGAAGGTCCTTAGTAATGTCAATCTCCACCAGGACCCTCGCCAGAGAAGGTCTAGATCCGACAGATGTAGAATTATCAACTTTTAAAGGATGGCCAAACATCGAAGCCAAAGCATGAAGGATATGAGGGGCAAAAAGGTGTGGTCGCAGACTGGGAAAGGCAACCCAAATAGGAATAACCGGAGACTCAACCCCGACATCAAGATCTGGCGACCATTTAGTAAGTTTCAAATAGCAGTTATTAACCATATAAGATCTATGGCTGAACACTCTACTATAATCCAAATCATTAGAAAGCTTAATAAGAATATGAGATTGATCCAGAACAGTTACAGAGAATTCAGCATTTAGTTTCAAGCTGAAAAAAAATTTTCGGATAGCATCTATTGAAGGGCGCCGCGTAGGAAGGAAACCAACCAGAGCAAATTGAAAAGGAACAGACAGAGCTAAAATTTCTTCCTCCGATATCCATAACGAGGGTAAACCACGACAGAAACCCTTTCTTAACTCAGGAAAATCAACTGAAATCGAAGAACCAGATAAAGCTTCCACAAAAGAGCGTGATTTAAAGGACCCATCCAAGTTCTTAGTACAATGTTTCTACTACCATAAAAAAAAGATAATTGAGATATAAACTTAATAGGTTAGATTATAATAATATTTTGTAATTGAGAGTCAATGTTCGTATAATAATAACTAAAATTGATATTTTTTAAGTTTTTTTTATTTTATTTTTTGCATGATAAGAAATTAAATGATTAAAATAAATATAAAATCATTTATAAACAAATTTTATGTCAAAAATCATATTTGAATGATAGAGGTAAATGAAATTTGTGGAATGGCATTTTCAAGTAATAGACTTGTCTAAGTACTTTGAAAAAGAGCACTGTCATTTTCAATAACTTTAAAGTTAGGTTTAGCAAGTAGGATATTTATGACACTATTGAATTAAAGTATTATCGCAAATAGTATGCTCAATTTAAGTTAGTAACTACCATTGATAGATCACACCTACCTTCGCCTAACTCATGCGGTTTTTCCATCAATGCGACTAATTGAGATTTGTGATAATATTCTGATATCAAAGGTCATTTATTCATATTATTCGATTATAAATTACTTACAACATGAATTTATATTTTAATTACTTTGAGATTAATAGTTTAGTTGTTAATTAGTAAAATATTTTGAACTAATACATGTACATGTACAAAATATGATATCTTCAAAAAATTCAATTGATCAATATAAATCTCGAGATAATATTTGATGTAAAAATTTTGGGATTAAATTAATTCATTATCATTCAAACTTTGATTTTAGAAAACCTTTTGGTCGAGTTGAATTAGTCGACGAAACAAACCAATCGATACTAAAAATGATACGATCTGATTCAAATGAATCAAAGTCAAGTGCTTAAGCATAATTAGAAACTTCCCAGTATTATTTAAAAAAACGAAACAATCTCAATGTTTTGATTGCTTATGGTCATATGTAACGACTAACAAGGCTAGAGGTGGAACCCCCTAGTGTCCACCACCCTGAGAACTAAGGATGGTTCCGCCCCTGAACAAAGCGAAGATTATTTGGTTGTGATATCACGAAGATGCTCAAATACTTTATAAATGATTTATGATCAAGGGGGTTCATATAAATCAACCGATTGTGTGTTTTGAATTTTGGTTAAATTTATTAAAATGCCCATCTCAATAAAAAATATAAATAGATTGTCATTTTCTAGTTGAGAGGGGTTTAAAGAGCTTAGAGAGCTAAAAAAAACTCCAAATCATTTTCAGGTGACTAGCGTCGGCGACCACCATCAACTATGTCGATGACCACCATGACCAAACTTTTATCATTCAACTATTACCACTTGATTATTAGCAACTAACCCAGCTATCAGACTTTTAACTATTTATTTTTGGATACTCAAATTTTATAATTCCTACTATATAGGCAAGACAAATATTATTAACTTTGTATAACCTAACTTCTTCAATAGCAAGAAAGGGATGATTCTTACATCATTTATTATGTAAAGATTTATTCAACTGAGTCCGGTTCCGTAATTTTTATCATTCTTAAGCTTTTTACGTAAAATTATTTCTCTCACAACTTTTGTCTATATTGTACAAAACTAAGGCCTCGTTTGGAACGGCTTTCTTAGTGCATCTTATACTGATTTTTTTGTATAAAAATTAAAATTTTTGTATCAAAAAACTTTTTTAAGAAGCATCAAGAAAGCTGTCCTAAACGAAACCTAAGTTATAAAAAATATATCCCACCTACCGCAAAATATTTTACAAGGTAAAAATATCAAAATTATTATTATTATTATTTAATTTATGAAGCTAAATCCTAAATTTTGTAGACGAGCCCCATAATTATGTTTTAACATGTCATATAGGGGTGTCAATATTTGACACGACACAAAAACCCGACCCGAAAAATCCGGGTTGGACCCGACCCGGTTTCAAAACGGGTCGGGTTCGGGTTCCAGAAATCGACCCGTTTGAAAAACGGGTCGGGTTCGGGTTGACATGGCGGGTTGCCGGGTCAACCCGAAAACCCGTTTATTTTTGAATTTTTCCGCTCCTGCCCGCTGCCGGCAAAGCTGCCCCGCCTACCCGCGCTGCCCAGGAACTGCCCGCGAAGCTGCCCGCTGTGCCTCGCGGCCCTCGCCTGCGCCACGCGCCAAGCGCGCGCTCGCCCGCCTGCGCGTCTGCGCCACACGCGCGCTTTGCCTGCCGCGCTCGCACTCGCCACGCTCGCCTGCCGCGCTCGCACCCGCCTCGCACCCGCCGCGCTCGCACCTGCCTCGCTCGCACCTGCGCCACGCGCGCATCCGCTCGCCGGCGCACCCGCTTGCCTGGGCGCTCGCCGGCGCACCCGCGCACCCCGCGTTCCGTGTCGGGTCGGGTCAACCCGGCAACCCGCCGGGTCGGGTCCGGGTTTGGATTTTCGACCCGTTTCTCTACCCGGGTCGGGTTAGGATCGACCCGTTTTGCACCCGGGTCAGTTCTGGTTCGACCCGAACCCGACCCGTGACCCGAAATTGACACCCGTAATGTCATACATCCAAATGGGCCAAATCATTTTACAAGAAATCTAACACTCTCAAGATTAGTTAATAAGGCACACATCCACTTTCATTTGTAAGAAAGATAAGGACATTCTTATTATTTACTTATCTCGACGCAACACAACAACTATATTTATTTCGATTGAAAATCTCTTACTTAGGTCTTAAGTATTTCATTAATCTTTTAGTTATTACTTAATTATTGCTATGAACTAAAGATGAATCGTATGTGAAAGACGAGAATATTAGTAAGATGGTGCGTTGATACGGAAAATAAGTAGTTGGATAGGGACTGTTGACCCAAATTTAAATAACTAATTTGCTGTAGAACTCACATTTTTTTCTTCATGTTTGGTTAGATTGTCAACTTAATTAATGGCGACTATCATATCTAAATTGTTGGCAATGAAAAGAAAGTTTAAAAAGCTGAACTCTTTCAGTCTGTTTTGGGTGAAATTAAACTCTGCGGATATGGATGTCGTTCGGAGGCGAATCAGAACGCGCCACATCACCCGTTTGTTGTGTACTGCGGATGTGTAACGGTTGATGTGGTGCGTTTTGATTCACCTCCGAACGGTCTAGTGTTCGCATGGAATAATTTATCCTGTTTTGAAATGCTACAACGTTTTTGTAAAGGTACATGATTGCGAAGTTACTGTGGAAAAATTTTTTTTTTAATATGTTGTGGATATTATAAATATGTTCTTATTTTATAATTGAATAGCTATTTTCTTAAAGCTACTACACATTAGTGATTATGATTGTAAAAAACAACTTCCTACTTTGATAGAAGCGAGAAAGCAACAAGAAAGTAGCAGTTAAAAGAAATTATAATTGTTGTCTAAAAAACAAAGCAATGAGGAAGTTATCCTAACTAGGGGCGAATTCAACCTCTTTTTTTTCTTTCTTTTTTTTTCTTAAGAGAGAGAGAGAGAGAGAGAGAGAGAGAGAGAGAGAGAGAGAGAGAGAGAGAGAGAGAGAGAGAGAAGGAAGGGGAGAGGGAGAGAACATAAATTAATTCTTTATTGCTTAACCTTGTATTAAAAACTATAGTGCCTTTTTATAGGCACTAATGGTAGCATGAAAAGCTACACAAGAAACTAATCAAGGCGTCATAAAATGTTTCAAAGAAACCTAATTAAAGAAAGTATATATGGAGAAACTACCTAATTTCTCCCCTGATGCAAACATACCCTAAGTGATAAAACATATTAAAAAATGTGGTTTGTATCGGACATGCATAGTTTTTGTAAAGTTGATTGTAAAAATATTGTATATATATAAAAAAAGAATTTTAAAACTGTACTTTCCAACATAAAAATTTCTTAAAAGCACTAAAAATGTATCGACCAATTAGAAATCTCGTTTGCAGTCTAAAAAGGTATAGTCATAAGAAAGTTATCGCAAATAGACCTTAAGTATTACATAGCTAGTGCCAGCCCTTTATAAAATAAAATTTAGAAAAAAAAAATCTAAATTTTATATGTGCGGATATGATCAAGTTGGAAGAAATAATTATAAAAGTTTCAAGAATAATTGCGTTGTTGATCTCACTAAAAACTATTATGACAAAGTGTAGTTTGGTCAGGATAGTTGTAGCTGTAACGACCCCGAGATCCGTGTAGCGAAAGGATTCGTCTGACATTCTGATCGAACTCCATTCTAGTTGCCTTGCTCGGACCTGAAAATATCAACCACATATAATGAGCTTACAAAGCCCAGCAGGTCACCAAAGCCTACAACTGAAATCAAAGCACGGCGATGCTATCAATATGCATGTCAATCTATCAATCCGTCAGTCAATGGTCAATGAGTCTATGCAGCGGAAATCAATAGTCAATAAAACCAGTCAATGCAGCGGCAGGCAATACGATAAATCAACTCAATCAATCATCGTCGTCAATCAAATCGATACGATCAAATCAATAGAATCAGTAGAGAAAAACGATACGGCGGAAATACAATGAATCTATAGGCAGAAATCAATAATTCTATAAGCAGTAGTACGATGTCCATGCTATCAATGCAGTATCTATATTCATCCATTTCTATATCAATACTCAATGTCGATGCACAGAAATCAATCAGTGAAATCAATGCAATCGTACGATCTAGTAAATCCAATCAAAGTCGATAAAGCAGGAATCTATAAAACAATGAATCTATAAAGCAATACAATAAACATGCAATTCAATACTATATACTGAACAAGTACAATCTACTGGTCATGTTGCTGTTGTAGAATCCATATTGCTGTTGTAGATAATACATTGGTTCAATCAATAAGAGTCGTCACTCTTTTCGCCCGTCGGCATATCAATAAACTCCTTATAGCTCCCAATCGTTATATCAATGATCAATGGTTTAAAGGAAAGCCCGTCGGCCCACCATCCTGTACAGGTATCAATCAATCTTCTACCAATGTTCAACCAGGTTCCACTTGCGATCAGTATCAATAGTCAATTCAATCAATAAACAATTCAATAGTCAATATTAAAGCAATCATATCAATAATCAATGCAATATCAGTTCAATCTATCAATCTCATACAATTCAGGAATCGTACGAAAATCGGGCAGCGTAACGGCAGTCGGTCAAATTTACACAAAAATCCTGCAAAAAGACACAGTTTCCAAATCTTTCCAAATTACAGTAGAATATTTATAACATCAATACAAGGCTATCGATCTATAGAATCCAAACCAAATCAGGTCCCGATTATTTTCTATTCGATTAAAATCACGTAGAATCAATTCCGACCGGTAAAATCTTCGTAGAATACAGTCAAATCGTGTACAATAATCATATCTATAACATATCAGAAGTTGTGCGGTGGGAGTTGTGTCGAATCGAAATCATGTCGAAAAGTCGACTACGAAAACACAAAACAAATCCCAACTCGGTCAAAACACAACATCTTCGAAAACAGAAGTAAGGTTCGGAGTCCTTACCACGAGATCTTCACTTTTCCCAACAGCAGCGTCGGACGAAAAGCGCTCCGCGGTCTCCGAAAACCAGCTTTTCTCTTTTTCCTTTTCTCTTTCTCTCTCCTCAGATATTTCTGATTTTATAAAATGATTTCTCTCTCCTCAAAACGAGCTGATTTTCCTTATATCATACTCAGATCGACCTGGCCGATCGCCCGATCGTCCCGGGACGATCAGACCAAATTCTGATCGTCCTGGACCATTCCCAGGGCGATGATCAGGACGGTATTATGTGAACAGAGCCGATCGTCCCGGACGATCTCAATATCGTCCTGGACGATCCTGTCCAGAATCATTCCAGAACACTCCAGAAATCAGCTGTTTTCCAATGCACTGATCGGCCTGGACGATCCAAACTTCGTCCTGGCCGATTCTGGGAGGAAAATCCAAATCAGAGAGGAACAGTAAGGGAACGAGATATTACAGTAGTTATATACAAAAAGTTGTGATGAAGGAACTCCCTTCTTTTTGTGATAAATGTAAATGTTGATGGCATTCGATCGGTTCTAGAAACCCCATTCATGCTTTTATCCCGATGTCTGGCAATGCAGCTATTTCAAATCCTATTAATACTAATGTTCAAGCTGAATTGAATGTTGTTGGTGTTGTGGAAAATATGAATAATGTTACTTCTACTTTGCTTATTTCGCCAATTAAAGCTTTGGTGGTTAATGATAATAAAGGCACTTATTTGGTTAATGAGGTGAATATGGATACATATAAGTTGGTTTAATTGATGGGGGTAATATCCCGTCAACTACTGTTTTACCTCTGATTTTATCCATTAGCAATAGGGAGGATATTGTGGGTCCTAACCTTGAGCATATCATTGTGGGAACCAACACTTGCTTAGTTAACCTAATAGCTTCTTAGTCCCCTAGTTCTATTGCTAGAGGTGGTAAGGATAATGACTCTTACTTTTCTCCTGTAGTGAATGATGGATTGGATAACGATGATTTGCCTATTAATGATAATGTTGTTGAAGATGATGGAATTAATGATAATTTGATGGCCTCTGCCCCTCTCATTGATATTCCTACTTATCGTATTAATAATGAAGATTTGCGAGCTCATTTAGTTGCAAACTCGAAGAAGAGTGTGGTGGTTAAAGGTGACTGGTTCCATGAGTGTGATTCAACTTCTAATTGGGATGTTGTGGATGTGACGGATGTGCCATTAATGTATTCTAGGGACATCGATGATTTAAAGGTGATTCAGATAGATGAGGATGGATTTTTAAAAAAAGTTGGTAAATGCAAGCGGAGGAAACCTTTTTTTTTTTTTTCATTCCTTGCTTGTATCCTTTTGGCTTGGCCTGCTGGTTGTGCATTCAGGTGTGTTGAGATTTGTTTTGTTGTTGATCCTTGTGGGGGGCAAAATTGAGTCAAAACTTAGTTAAAATCGAGTTTCCGGGTTAACTCGAATCTAACCCGGAATTCAAAACGTGTCAAAAATTGGGACTCAAATCCGACCCATTCTTAAAATAGGTTGTTCCTAACCCGAAAAAAATTCGGCCCAGATTCGAGTCGGATTTTCGGATCATGTCAATCTTTGACACCCCTAAATGAAATTGAGGACGCTCTTTTTTTTTTTTCTCTAAACTATGATAATGAAAATGTAAATGATATATACTAAATGGGTAAGAAGTGCTGAATCTTCTATCCATTAGACTAACCTTATTTGGAATAGTTAAACAAATCCAATTTATGTGTAAATCAAAGTTTCCTTCATTTGAATGAATAAGCCAAATGGGTAAATTAACCATCACCCAATCTCTTGAAATATCAAGATAATCTAAGCCAAGCCGTGGCCAAGTCTATTAAATGCCCCCAAGTCAATCGTTCTAGATGATTCTAGACATTTGCCAAATAAGATCTCTACAAATGTAAAGAAATCTTCTAGATTTAGTTCTTTTCTCTTCGGTCATGTAAGAGATAGACACGTATTTTTCTCTTATGCACGTGAATACAATTAATTACAAGATATTTTATTTGATCATAAACAGGTGTCATTATATATATATATATATATATATATATATATATATATATATATATATATATATATATATATATATATATTGTGTGTGTGCAGTTATTTACAATTATTTATTATGTTTCACGTGTTTGATGTGCGGGTAGATCCGACGATGTCGAACAAAAGTGCAGAAGTCCGACGATGGTTGGTGGTTGGGAAGAGATTAGATGGTGGTCTAGAAGATATCTGATGGTGTCTAACGAATGGGCGGAAGTCCGACGACGGTTGGTAGTCGGGAAGAGATCTGGTTGCGGTCGGTGACAAGAGAGCTCCCAAAATTTTCTCCTACCTCTCTCATGTGAAAAATGAGGAGTCTATTTATAGTTTTTTTTAGAGTGACATGCCTAGTAAATATGAATAAGATCAAGAGCATGATATGAGTGTTCCATCAAAGGGCTCATAGTGAACACCCTTATCATGGAGTGTTTATCAAGCATTTAAATGCCCTAGAGATGTCTGAATTGAGTGATTTTGGGCTCGTTGGATTCGTCTTGTTGAGCCACTCGATTCGACTATATAAATGTCATATTTGGATATCACTTGGTTATTCAATTAATGCTCTAAATCATTCAAGCAGGCTTTGATCCTTTGAATTGGGCCCATTTTGGTTCGGATTGCATTGAATTTGATGTCGTTGGGTTCGTCTTCTTAAGATGTTTAATTTGACTACAAACTTACTAAAATCGAAGTTTGGATGATCCTGACCTGTATTTAATTTTTGAAACTTCCATCTTTGATTTGCATCAGGATTTGTATCCGTTCAAGATATTTTTTTGATGACATATCTATTCTCATCGTCATTGTTTCATTTAACGCAAACATATTTATCAAATATTCATTTAATTAATTATTTAATGTTTAATCAAACTTATTGATAATGTCTACTACACATTTCATGCACATGTTCGATATGAGTTGTGTCATATGCGCATTGGTACTTAATATTCTGTTCTTATAATATATATAGATATATCGTAAATTATTAACTTCAGAAATATTTTGTTCTTTTATACAGATCTTGCTGTCGGTTGGGCGATTAACCCTCCATCTTTGTTGGCTATTAGTGCTTGAATAACATAAATTTACATAAACATGCAATGAATTATACGTATATTTGCATGACCTTGACTGGCGGAACTTTTATTACGTGTCCTCTCACCGGAAGTAGCTCTATATTCTGTCAGAGGATTGTTACTCGATTTTTGCTCGGTATTGCTAGATATTGTTTGGTAATAACGAGGAATATCGCTCTGTGAAGATCAATACCGAGTAATACCGAGCAATACCAAGTAATCCTAAAAAATACTGAGTATTTTTTGGGATTACTCGGTATTTTGTCTTCACATAATGATATTTTTCGTTATTGTTGGTATTGCTTGGTATTTGCTCGGTATTTCTCGTTTTGTGTCTGCGATCTTAGTGCCAGCCGAACGTAGCTACGTACGTTCACCGGACCAAATAAAAGTTCTTACTGGCGGCCCCTCCATTTGGAATTATAGGGTTGACAATGAAATATTCATAAAAATAACGAACTAATATGGAATTATCCTAATTGCACGGATTAATTAAGACCTAAAATACTATTCGTGATCCTTAAGCTTTGTCCTTATTACTCTCCATTGCTTTCGGCTTTCCTACAACTTTGCTTTTGATTGGGTCCAGCGAAATTTTCTTAATTACACAATTGCATGATTAGAAATTAGAACAGTAAGAAAATTAATTGTTGAAAATCTTAGCACCAAAAAAATAAAAAAAAATTAAAAAAAAAAAAAAAAAACTTGAAGAAGCTTCGAGCCAAGATAAGAAGCCGAACATGGAGAAGTTGTCTTTGATACTAATTACACTTGTATGTGAGTCAAGCTGAGCTAGACTGAATAAATGGCTCTTGAATTCGGTTTGATGGGCTAATGAGCCAAGTTAGTATGGGCCATCCGCACTTTGGCTCTACTCGTTAGTTCATGAGTCAGCTCGTTTAAAAAATATTACTATAAAATACAGTTAAATTATATTAGAAATCATAATTTTAAATATAAGACTCTTAAAAAAAATTTAAAATTATGTTTCATTTTATTATATCAAATAACTCTTTAATATTTATCTTCTAATTTCTTATTTTCTTTATAAATTTTTTTATAATAATTATTTAAATCTTAAACATTTTTTCTCTTTCGCTATTTACAATACGGATCATGAATGACTAGAACTCGTAAAATTAAGTTCGAGATTGAGGTTGAAGTCATTAATTAATTTAGCACAAGCTCGAAATTGAGATGACTTGAGCTTGACTTAACTCATTTACACCCCTATCAGCTAACTGTACGGTGGAGAAATCAGAGCTGAAATTTTAGAGGGCTTTTGATTCTTTAAGGTTATGTAATCCTATTTTAATGAACGCGTAAGCCCCTACATTCAATTTTATCCCAAAAAAAATCAGAGCTGGCATTTTTGCTTCTTAGTAGATAAATTCAAGCTATGCGAACGAGCTCAATATGAACCAGCCTAAGGCTTTGTTTAACTTACTAAAGCTTAGGGAGTAGTTTGATTCAATATTGCTTTTAATGTAATATTATTTTATTTATGTTAATGATAATTTATTTTATATTATCTCTTGCATTAAGGCGTATTTATATCTTCAGTAATTATATATTTTAAAATAATATTATTTTTCTTATATAATCACATTAAATCAAACATTACAGTTTAAAGATAATTTTATCTAAATCATTTTAATATTTAGATAACAATATATACGAATTACGTTGAATCAAAGAAGTCCTGAGTTTTACACAATTTAAGCACAAAATTTGGAACAGGCTAATAAAAATTTATTCAAATGGATTTATTTATCATGTAGCCCAGCCCAAAATAAAGGCCCAGTTAATAACTCAAAAATTCAATATGAGATGCAATTTTTTAAGATTGTTCTAATTGCCTAAATAATATATGATTTCCAATTTCTATTGAATACTTTTTTTTTTTTTTTTACGATTGAAATTAATTCGTTAAGCAGGAGGAAATTTAAAGCTTCGTTTGTGATGATTTTTTTATTGCTTTTTTTTAAAAGAAATTTAGTATAAAAGTTTTTAGTTCAAAAAAAATTATTTATTAAAAATTTATTTTTGAAAATAATAAGAAAATTGTCTCAAACAAAACCTTAATATCAAAAACAGCCATAAATTAAGGGATGCATAAAGATTCGAGTTATTTAACATGTACAACTTATCAAGCATATTCATGTATAAGTCATCATCTCTCAAAATGCAATATAGAAATATTGAAGACTAAAATTTGATATTAAACTCATAAGTTGGAAGGGATTTTTTTCATCGGGAGCATTTGGGGAACTCTAGGGTGAAAATTAGGGTTTCTCGGTTTTCTACGCCGCTTCTATTTTTCCACCATCTAGGGAGGTTTTCCTCCCCTTCCTCTAGGCCACCTTCCTCCACCTCATGTCCTTGAACAACCCCTCTCTCTCCAAGAAATCTCTACTAGGTCCTCCTCCAACTACTCTAGCAATTTCATGGGCAAACAATCTCTCTCCCTCGGAGCCGACTCCGGATGAATTAACTATCCTTTGTTCATCCAACCCAAAAACTAACCTTCACCGTAGAGGTTCTCTTCGAAGGTATGCCTCTATGGAACCTCTCTTTAATGGGATACTCCATTGGACAAAGGCCTTATTACAAAAGGCTACTAGCTTCTATGAATAAGTTATGGATGCTCAAGGGTTCTCTATCCCTACTTTCTCTTTCTGAATGATTTTTTGTTTTAAAATTTACAAACCTAGAAGACTATAATATGGTCTATTCAGGCGGGCCATGGTTCTTGCCAGGGAAGTCGTTCATTTTATAGAAGTGATTCCCTAAATTTAAACTGAAGAGACACTGGTTTGCCTCCATCCCTCTTTGGGTAAAAATCCTGGATGTTCCGCTTGCCCTCTGGACTCTGTCTGGTATCTCAAAAATAGCAAGTTACATTGGTATTCCATTATTTGTGGACTCCTTGACTACCAATTGTACAAAATTAACCCTTATCAGGGTGTATATTCAGATTTCTAAAACCTCAACCGTCCATGAGGAAATTTCTTTATTGATTGGGGGTGAGGAGTTGATTTTAAAGGTTGCTTATGACTGAAAATCTTCTCCTTGTGAGTTTTGTGGATCCATCGTGCACCCCTCTAACCTCTGCTCTTCAAATTCTAATCCAATTCCCACTATGCAAGCCACGGTTAATACGAGAGGCAGGAGCAAAAGTAGATATCCTCGAAATCGTTAAAACTAGTTGTCATCATAATCCTCACAACTAAAAACACAACCACACCTCAACATACCAATCTTCTTACGATTGAACCCATTAAACCTCCTGCAATTTTATTTCTTATCAATTTATTGTATTATGTACCACTTATGGAAAGAGAAATAATCGTCGATTTTTGAGAAACTGGGTTTGTCGGACTTCTATAATTACTTCTATTAAGAATGCTATTAGGCTAAAGATTTCAAAATGGAAAAAACTATGATTCGATCAAAGATGCATACCCAACTGCTCTGCAATGAATATTGGTTCTGCTATTCAAGTTTTGCTATTCACATCCTCTTGACAATGATGAGTGAAGTCAATCACTTAGCTTCAATTCCTTAGAGGGCCAATATGGCAACCAAGGATTTTGTCCTGAAGGTCTTACTCCGACAAAGTTTTGCCTCTAATGCGATCCCCGTACCAATCGATCTTAATCTAGATGGCCCTGTGACAACCTGGGCTATCGATTGCAAGCTGCTATGCCTTGGTGTTAAAGAAAGTATGATGGTAAGCTTTTTTATCACCTGAGTCCTACAATTCTCCCTTCTTCATCTTTCTTAAGTCTGCTCTTTTTTTTTCCTTGTTATTTACATGTACTGTTACAGTTCGCTTTTATATTTTTGTAACCTTTTTGTCTTATATAAAATGGGCTAAGCCCAAAATTTTCTGGAAAAATAAAAAATAAAAAGCTTCAAGGGATGACCACATCAAACAAGGAAGGAGGGATATTTAAATATTCATGCGGCCATTTTTCTTTTTTGGATTGGACGGAGTTCCCCTCTTTTGGAAGCATATTATTTGTAATTTCTTTGATTATTTTATTTTCCTTTACAATAAGATATATCATACATTATTGTAATAATAGTATTTTATTAAAATTTATAAATAAATCAAATGTGATCCTATTACTTCGCCCATATGCCCCTAGGCCCAAAATTCAGGCCCATTGGATCTTATGGCCTGTGGAAGACCTCTGTCATAATACGTAAAGAGAAGGGATGATGTTCCGTGCAAAAGAAAATTGAAAAACATTCGAAATGTAAAAATATTTTCAAAATCAATGATTTATTTGATTTGAATCTGATTATATAATATTTTTTCAAATAAACTAAAGTGATTATATGTCGAAATTTTCTACTAATTTAAAGTGTTTATTTTTATTTTTATTTTGGTTTTTTTCTCTATATTTGATTGCATTTGAGATTTTTCTATAGTTCAATTTTATGAGTTGCTATTATATAATTATTTTGTAATTATATTTTTTTAAATAATCCCAAAACAGCTACTCTAAAAGAATTATATAAAAAAAAAATGTGCCACATTTTAAAAAAGTCTTGGCTCCTTATTAGATTTTGCTTCTTAATAAAAAAAAAATGTAAAATAGCTTTCAAAAGCTCAAATTCATCCAAAATAGCTTAACAACTAATATGTGGCCGTATAATAATTTGTTCTTCTTTGAGAAAATTTTGAATAATAATTTAGGCTTTGTTTGGGACGACTTTCTTACTGCTTCTTGAAGCAGGTTTATAGTGCAAAGATTTAAACTTTGTACTAAAAATAGGGGTGTCAATTTCGGGTCACGGGTCAGGTTCGGGTCGAACCCGAAACTGACCCGGTCTGGTTCAGGTCAACCCGAACCAGACCCATTTCTGTAAACGGGTCAGTTTTCCGAACCCGAACCCTACCCGCTTCGGGTCCGGGTCAATCCGACCCGACCCGAATGATCCGATTCGAACAAAAAACTGCTAGTTTTCGGGCCAAAAAACGGGTCAAACTCCTTTTTTTGGTCAAGAACGGTAAAAAAGGGTCAATCTCGGGTTCCCGGGTCAAAACGGGTTATCGGATCAAAAACAGGTCATTTTCGGATCAATTTTGGATTGACGGGTCAACCCAAACCCGACCCGATTTTTGAAGCAGGTCGAATTATTGAACCCGAACCCGACTCGTTTCGGGTTCGGGTCAACCCAGACCCAAAATTTTCGGGTCGGGTCCAATATTGACACCCCTAACTAAAAGCTGTTTTAAGAAGCAATAAAAATATCGTCCGAAATGAAGCATTAATTGTAGGCGTGACTCTCTAAAGTGTTTATTTTAAAATGGTAGTCTATTCGATCGATCAAGCAGTTTTCTAATTATATAAAAGATCTAAAAAAAAGAACAATTCTCTACTCTCCAGCTTTCAAACATAATAAAATTGAATATTATCTATATTCATCGCACTTAATAACGAAATGCGAAAATGTTTAAAATGGGATCGTTACAGTAAACTTGGATTCAAGACACAGATTTTCTGGGCCCATTGGCCCAAAACTTAGGCCCATTCGTCCCTACGGCGTGTAGAAGACCTCTACCAGTTAATAGAAAAGAGAAGGGATGATGATCCCTGCAAAAGAAAATTGGAAAATATTATGAAATGTAAAAATATTTTTAAAATCAAAGATTTATTTGATTTGAATCTGATTATACCATATTTTTCAAATAGATTGATGATTGTATTTTAAAAATTATTGTACGTTCATTCGCATTTTTTCGCCATTGCCATTTTTGAAAGCGCATTCTTCGGAATGTGCTTAAAGCCTAGGCGCATTCTAGTCTGGCGGACAATTCCCAGCTCATTGTTTCGTTCTGTTTTCTAGTCTGGCAGACAATTTTGAAATGCCACTGTTCGGCCAACCGCCTTTCTTACTATATAAAAGATCGAAAAATTGAACAATTCTCTACTCTTTGCTTCTCAACTCTGAGAAGCAAAGTCCCCCTTTTTAATATTAATTAAAGCCAAAGGTCTTAGTAATAGTCTTGCTTGTTCAAACTCTTCTTAGGCCTCTTCGATCATCCAAAATGCTACATCTAAGTTGTTAAATAATGAAGAAGATGACCATAACTTTCTACATGGGATGATTAATAATAGGAAGAAGCACAAAATTTTACTTCTTTGAGAAAATTCCGGATAATAATTTTGCTATAACTATCACCATTTAATGTATTTATTTCGAAATGAATGTGTTTGGCCAACCACCTTTTTAGCTATATAAAAGATCTAAAAAATGAATAATTCTCTACTCTCATGCTTCTCAGCTATGAGCCGCAAAGTCAAATACAAAGAGAAATAGTAAATCAAAATTTGTTCTGGGAGCGCTGCCCCCGGAAACCCCCACAGGGACGCTGCCCCTTGATCCTGTTATCTGACCGGGCATATCAAACCCCGCCAAGGGCACTGCCCCCTTGGACTCCCGACATATATACGAACAATTACTTATACGTTAATTATGCCTTTCAATATCCATCCTAATCGGATTGGTTTTCTTTAAAAATGGATTTTGACGGACAGCATTATATATCCTTTCCAATGAAATTTTATGTGAATTCAACCAAAATACTAAGGAGGGTTATTTATGTGCAAAACTTGATATCAATGAAGCATTTTTGACATCATAAATAAAGAATTTCTCATTAATAGGATGTGCTTAAATCTCACAACATTGATTCTTTTAGGTTTTGCAATACTCAACCAGAAATGGCCTTTCAACAATCGTAGCTGTGATTTTTTTGCTGATTAATTATCTCATTAAGTGACGAATTTTGTATTTTTGAATTTGGGTTTTATATTTGTACCCCTTAAATTATGTGGCTCCATACATACAGGTTTTTTTCAAGCAATAATAGAACCGACAACTTTGATTTTATAAGAATCAATATCTTATCTATTCCATATATTATACATTATTTAAATTCATCTGGACGATTGTGTCCAGAGATGCCACCATCCAGAACAGAAATGAAATAAACTATATATAAGAAAATATTGAGTCCTCACTTTGTGGATGGACGCAGGAGAATAGAAAAGCTGAAGCTAATCGACGCAGGATAATGGGATCGAATGTGTGGCTAAAGACAAAATATCATCTAATTCTATCCTCTCCTATCTTTGTAGAGCAGCAGCCATCACCAAATTTTAGTGGAACAAGCCTGTCTTGCTTTTCTCCACATCTTAACCAGCCATTTTCCATCCAGAAAATAAAATATGGCTCAAGTCCTTAATTTTATTGGAATTTTCTATTTGGGATAGCTCATATTATTCAATGTTTAAAGCTGAAGAAACCATAATAATCACTCGTTATATTTATTAATTACATAAATAACATTTAGTAATACTCTTCACATATGGATACAAATTAATTGTAAGTCATGCTAAACGATTATAAGTGACTTTTAAAATCATCAAGTTAACTAAAATATGAATTTTTTTTAATGGTCAGCAATTTATTCCTTTTTTGTGTACTAAAAGTAAGGTAGTACGGGTGTCAATTCCGGGTTTCGAGTCGGGTTTGGGTTCGACTTGGAACTGACTTGGGTTCAAACGGGTTCACCCGAACCCGAATCATTTTTTTTCAAACGGGTCTCTTTTTCGGATCCAAACCCGACCCACTTCTGACCCGGGTCAAACCGACATGACCCGTCAACTCAGATAAGTGGCATAAATGGTGGAGAGCTGTTGACAGACGACACGAGGAGGGTGGAGGGTGGAGGGAGGATGGCGGCACGCGGTCGATCTGGCGGCAGGTGGACGGTGGAGGGACGTGACGAGATGCAGAGGAGGGCAAATGACGGACCGAGGAGTACAAACGAAGGACAGAGGAGGGCAGATGATGGATGGAAAGGGCGGACGATGGACAGTGGAGGGACACAACGAGATGCCAGCGACAAAGCCAGTTGACACGACCCATTTTTTTGGGTCAGCCTGGGTCAATTCTGGGTTGACGGTCAACCAGAGCCTGACCCATCTTTTCCAAATGGGTCGAATTCGGAACCTAAACCCAACCCGTTTTGAAATTGGGCCGTCTCTAACCCAAAATTTTCGGGTAGGATTTGAGTCAGGATTTCATGTCGTGTCAAATATTGACACCCTGGCCTATAAAATAGTCTACTAAAAAAATTAGGTACTTATATTACTAGAGCAAGATTATTTGTAAAAGGGTGAAATAGCTTAGTACATATAGGAACACATAATACTTTGATCTATTGGTTTACAGTTTTAACTATCAATCAAGAAGTCATGGATTCTAGTCTTGCATATCATAATTTTCTATTTTCACATAGAAATCAAAATATAAGACTTTTAGATAAAATATTCTAAATAGAATCTAATAGAATTAGAATAATAAGATTATAATATAATCTAATTAGAATTCAATAGAATAGAATATTTTTCAATTTATCCTCCATATATTTGTGCTAATTAAGATTAATCTTTATGTCACGTGATGTTGAATCAAAAGAGATTTATATCCAATCCAACAAATTTAATCGTTTATTTGAGTATCAAATACTTAATATTGTTACATTCCAATTTATTTTTCAACTATGAGACTAAACCCAAATCTAAACCACCTTTAACAATTTTGTTAGGATAAATTTTGAGTTTGAAAATTGATCAAATTTTAGTGAAGATGAGTCTCAAATGGTTAGATTCATTTTGAAAATCCTACTTGTTGCGGGCTAGAATATACGCGGTGGTAGGGTTTGTGATTTTACGTCTGAGCGTTGTACGAATATTCAGCACACAAACAGAAAAGGAAAATGAACACCATGATTTTTACGTGGAAAACCCTGAAAAGAGGAAAAACCACGGGGCCGCGCCCAGTTGAAAAGTTCCACTAGTGTTGCGTGAATTACAAAAAGTTGATTCGTCCCACAAGTCAGGACGATCAGATTACAAAAACTTTCTCCTGAATTGAAATTCAGTAAAAGTTATGCAGAATTCCGGCGTCTCCCGAATATCCGACAGAATTTTGGCGTATTCAGCCGGCGGAAAGAACTCTGGCGGTGGTCGAGGAGGAGCTGATTCTCTTCCTTCTTCTCTCTCTTGCTTGGATCCCCTTTCTTGAAAAATGAGAGGTCTATTTATAGATTTTCTGAATTGGCATAGCTAGTAAATAGGTGAGAGATCATGGGCGAATCGGGAGTGGTTCGAATGGACGACTGATATTGAATCCCTTGATTATAGACCGTTCGTCAGATATTTGAAGGCCTTAATGATGTCGGAATTTGGAGATCTTGAGCTCGTTGGATTTGTCTTGTCGAGCCGCTCGATTCGACTATAAGCTCGTCATGTTTGAAAATCGTTTGGTAACTCAAATTGTGGTTAGAAGCTTCCAACAGCGCTTTGGGTCCTTGATTTGGACTCATTTGGGCTCGGATTGAGTCAAATTTGGTGTCGTTGGGTTCGTATTTCCGAGAAGCTCAGTTTGATTGTAAGTTTGCTGAAATCAGAGTTCAGGTACCCCCGGATTTAATTTTTGAAGTTTCCAACTTGATTTTTGCCTCGAGATTCGTGTCCGATCAAAATAATTTTTGCATAACGTATCACTACTAATCAATTAAAAGTTATATTACACTCATTTCAAAATAAATTTAACAATTTTTTAGACTAATACCACCAAAATATTTGATCAATTTTTTATATTGATATAAATATGTTAATACTATATTGAGCTTTGCATCATCATCAACATATAATTGCTAAGGTATTCATGAACAAAATATTATAGTCAAGACTCATCACCTTGAAATATATCAATTCATAAGAAAATATTTTTTTTGTTGGGATGTTCTTCTATAAATTATAACAAGCGGAACTTAACAAATATTGACTATATTTTTAATTAGTGTTATATATAAACATAAAAAGATTATATTACATAATCTTAAGGAACATCCAAGGACTATTAAAGTCATCTTTCTTTTTAGGACTTTTGAATTAAATAACACAAATTTTTATAGACATCACATACGTAAATTTCGAACTCAAAAACTTTTTGGTTGATAGTAAAAGCTCCTAACGCATCATGTAACTGATGCTTATCTAGGGGTGTCAATTATTGACATGACCCGAACCCGGGTTAGGATTCACCCATTTAACAAACGTGTCAACTTGGGGTTTCAATTTTCGTCCCGTTTAAAAAACGGGTTGGGTCTGGGTCAACCCGGTAACACGAAATTGACCCAGCTGCCAAGTTCCAACTCGCGTAGTCGTAGCCTTGCCCTAGCCCTCAGGTCGAACGGTCGAACGACAGAGTCGTACAAGTCGCCTTGCCTCGTGTAGTCGAAGTCGCACCGGTCGCCTTGTCCTCACGTGGTCGCATCTATGTCGCCCACTGTCATTCAGGCTCGGCCCAGTCGCCGGTTTCGCCATCTCGCGTCGAACCTTGGAGCCGCTTCGCTCTTGAAGTCTCGCAGGCACGCCTCGGCACGTCGCAAGCTCTCCCAGCTCTTGCGGCCTCGCCCTAGCTCGCTCGAACCACGCTTGAATCCTGATCTCTGGATGTCGTTCGCAGGTAGGATCCGAGTTGGGAAATCTGACTTGTATATAATAACATCACTACAAGAAAATAGGTAATTAGCGACCAACAAAATTGGTCGCTAAAAATGTCAATTTGGACGCTAAAGCAAATAGCGACCAAAAATATTTGGGTCGCTGATTTGTCGCAGTAGCCTCGTCGCAGAGGCTTTTAGCGACCAAAAAATTTTTTTGGTTGCTAAATTAGCGACGACTAATTAGTATTGGTTGCTAAAATTGGACTTATTAGCAACCATTTTTTTTGGACGCTAATAATATTTATTTGGATGCTATTTAGTAATTTCAATAATTAATTTTATTTATTACATTTTCCCTTTAGCGACCAAAATAAAAATTGGTCGCAAAATGATCAACCTAATAAATCACATGCCTCTATAATTTCATGAAATTTTGACATATATTTATAGATATAAAAGTTATAATATTTAGTAAAAAAAAATATTATCCAATTATTATACCTTGGCTATAACAATTAAGATCAATCCATTCTTTATATTGCAACTAGTTAGATAAATTTCATAATAGAGAAATAACACATTTTATTAACTTGAGGTAACAATAATAAAAAGCATATATCACTAGTAAAAAAATAAGCTTTCCGTTGTATTCACGTTCGCTACAAAGGCTTTATGTTCACAGAAAATGTGGGATTGTGAAAGTCATTCAAATAGATGGAATCAAGATCCTTAAAGAGCCTATTTCAGGAGTATCATAACGACCATCACAAAGGTCAAGTCCCCCGATAAAAGCAGTAGTAATCTTTCGATTATTTCCAAAAGCTTGTGTATCAACCAACACACATTTCTGATGATGAGTGAAAAGTGTCCCCACAACCTGCATATAAGATTAGAAATCGATATGGTAAGTTAACAATTTAAGAAAAAGTTGAAAAATAAAGACAAATAAGATCTATTATTTCAGGATGAAGCATTCATGCTATCGGCAAAAATCATGCACATATGCTGCTAAGTAAGAAGTGAAGTAACTAAAATAACAAGATTGATTAACATGATCAGCGATTAAAAACGCCAAGGAACATCAAAAGTTGTTCTGCTGTAACTAGGTGGAAAAGAAATGCTAATCTCCAAACCTGAAAATAACGGTTGATTTATTGCATTTAAAATGCTTCTGTGTTACAGAAAAAAGAAGAAATCTAACTTTGAATTAGTCCAGCTCCAGTACAAAGAACGTCAACTCGGGGGAGAAAAAAAACCGCTTGTTAACGTTAAATCACTATAATTATTTTTATGCTCTATTTGGGATGATGGCTTACTGCCAGCCTCAAACAAAAGCTAAGGAAGCAACCGCCACCCCACAGATACAAAAAAGCATCAAACTGTAGCTTCCCATGCCACACTCCTATCACTCAAAGCTCGGCACTTTCTTATGATAAATCCTTTTCTACCGGTTTCACATTGAAATTTATCTTCTTTGCTTCCATCAGTGCAAGAAGGCAAAAAAAGCAATGCAAGCAGAACTAGTAAATAATTTAGAGAAACAATACCATTCATCCAACAAATATTGTATATGCCTCTCGCAGGAAGAGAGTTAAGTTGAAATAATCTAGTCTAATAGATGATAATGCAGCTGCGCAGATACAACTGCATCAGGGAGAGAAAAGTTGGTTTCACCTGAAACAAGGCAATATCAACATAATCGCAAAAAATCCTTATTATAGTCAAAGTTTTTAAACCTACTTTCATTAAAAATGCAAGAAGAGAGAAAATAAACACTATATCCAGCTGCAGGTTGTCATTCTTCTTTGTCAAGTTGTGCCTATTCCTTTGAGGCATAACACAAACACCTGATGTGCATAAACCTACTCTCATGAGGTCATTAATGGTTGTACCAAAAAACTTTCCGCACCTGCAAGCTTTCCCAGAAGCACAAAGAACTCAAAAAACTACATTCCAAAAAGGAAGAAAGAATGAGAAATCAAAAATTTTTTACTATTGCAAAAGCAAAATAGAGGTTGTTTTTCATTTTTGAAGAAGTTGCAAATAGTAACCGTTCAGGTGGATGATAGTCAGCACAAAGAGCGAGTCAACAGAAAAAGAGAGAATAACAACAAAAAAATAACTACCATATAAAACACAAGAAACAAAAGGCAAAAAAATCAACAATAACTAGCAACGCAACACCAACAGTAAGCAAGCAAGGCAAAAGGAACAACTGCTATGGTTCTTGTAAAAGAGAAGGCAACTATGTATAGTTTCAATACTTAGGGAAAATCGAAAGATGACATCTAATCCACTACTTAAAAAACTCCATTAAAAACCAAAAAGAATCCCCGTTTATTATACCAAATTAGATATGTTCAATCTACAAAATAATTCCAACTGAATCATCTTAATCCTGAATTTAAAATTTGAAACAAATAAACTTTAATTCGACAATCTAACTTATGGGACCTTAATTTCTCACATATGATGTTTGGTTAATAATACAATTGTGTGTTTATACTCTTGATGATATCATATTCAATCTCAATGATGAGATCCATGAATCACTACCACCAGCAGTATTGACCAAAAGATAGGATGATTGGATTTTAACTGATTCGATCTTTTAATACATCCATAAGTTGATGCCCAACTTATGAAGGATGCTTCTTTTTGTAGTCTTCTAAGAAATGAATGCTTGGATTTAACATATCCTTCATGACATCATCCCCAAATCACATAGCTAATTAGCATGGAAATAGTAGGAAAAACTAAACTAGCAAGGTACAAATAACTAAGATGCTTATTATTTAAAATTTAAATTATCACTAAACTATTAAAAGCATCAACATGATGGCAAGTCATAACCTAAACAAATTACACCCATAGACTATTCTAAGCATTAAAAATAAATGTATGCATATATTAGCTCCAAAGGATGCACAAATAATATCACGGGCAAAATATGCAGACAAAATGAAATAATCACTTCAAAATCTCAAGCAAAATGGCAATGGGAAGTCTTCAAGCCCAATAACAGTAGTTCTTGAACAAATTATCTAGTGTTTATTGCTCTGTAAGTAAGAAAAACAAACCTTTGAGTTAATTTGTTAGCCAACTCTTGTAATTTGGTCAAGGGATAGATCAACTACTGCCATTTCAACCTCCTCCCAAGTTTCACCAATTTGTTCAGGATTAGCTATATTTTTGAATTCTACAGTAGAAGCAGCATGGTACCGCATAAATAACCATTATCAAGATCTTGCTTAAAGGAACATCCCAAAAAATGAAGGATCACGTCAATGCACCACACAGTGCAACTACATTTGATCAGGAAACACATCATCATATAAACTTCGTCTGCTTCAAATTAATACATTTTAATATTAGTGCCTTCCCTGTATATGTCAATCTATTTTTGCTTATCGCATTTAATACTCTTTTTTTCCCACATATTCATTACATGATAAGAAGTTTCATTTGTCTCTAATGAGAATATAAGTAATTTAGCAAACTAGTACTTTCTTTTAAATTAAAGCCATACTTTAAATTTTTCTGAGTCAAAAACATTGCACAACCAAATCCAATCATCTGGTCTCTCAGTAAGCTCTTTGTAAGGTTTCTTTCTTGCTAACACTCCACCACCAAGCTTTTTATAATATATATAGGCCTTCAAGCGAAAATCAAAAAATCTCCTGCTCATCGTGTGCATCACACAATCCTTCACATGTGAATCTACAATGAATATATTAATCTTTACCTACAAAATTTTTTGCGTGCAATCATATTATAAAAAAAAAATTTGAACAATCATTTCTTTCAGATATTTTATAGAATCTATCGAGTTAAATATTGAATGGGAATTGTCATGGGGTTTTATATAATACCCAACCAAACAAAAATATTACTGAATTGGACAAAAAAACTACTAAACAAGAAAATTGCTTAAATGGTGGCTACTGTGTCACTTCTATCTTGCTTATGTTTGACTATAATTCTTGCATGAATTGTCTTTAAAACGTGACAAACCTATGTTGGAGGCAGATATGTGTCCAACACAAACTCAAAGGTCATTTTGAAGCACCCTTTCTTTAGAGATTGAGAATATTTATTAGTATTAGTGAACATCCAATCTTATTGCATGTGTGAATTCTCATAGTTATGTTTCTCCGCAAGTGTAGGGAGAGAAGGATGATTTCTTTCTCTAATTCGTAGATTATCATGTTAGTGCTGCAGTCACTGCATTGACCACCATAATATATTCCTTTTGGTTGGACTTCATCACCAAAGATGCTTTTTACAATAAGATTAAACGAGAATGAAAATAAAAAAACCAAAAGAAAAGCACACTTATTTCTGTGAACAAGATTAAACGAGAATTTTATCCTTCCAAGAAAACTAAAACCACCTGAGCAAAAGCAATGAAAAATAGAAATGGAGAAGATTAGGCAGAGATATATTATCGCCTAAAGAAAAAAAATCAGATGTCAAAAGAGAACAATGAAAAGCAAAAGTTAAAACTGAAAGCTTGTGAACTGAAAGAACAGACAAATTTAAAGCCCACCAAGAAGCCAGCTATCACAAATATAACTTCAAAGAAAAAAAGGTTAAATAGAAATTTCCAGGTCACTCTCACTAGCCTATGAGGAAAGAAGTTAATTAGATTTATTTAGTTAAAAATAATAAAAGCACATATAGAATTAATAAGATAAATTCTTCGCACTCCTCTTCAGGCACAATTACTTGCCCCTATAACCAATTTGTAAATTAAAAACTAAATGGAAGGGCAGAATTAATAATTTTGAATAGCTAGCATATAAGAAATGTCATCAATAAGCTTTCGTACACAATATATATTCAGGATCCGTCCATCTCTAATAACAAAATCTTCAAAATAAACTTTTAACTAATATCAGGCAAAATTTCAATCCTCCAGTGAAATGAAAATTTGTTATATGCATATCAGAAAATGGCCAAAAAGCTTCATGAAGCATGAAACTCTAATCACCTGGAGTACGATTCAATCAAATTCAGATGAGAAATCATTCTCTTGAACTTTGTAACATCCTAACCTTCTAAATGACACGCCTAGTTCATTAGAATATAATCAATAAATAACTATCTTCACAAAAAAAAATCATCAAGTATAAATAAATGAACAGCCGAGATATTGTAATGCAATGGATCACCTAAAACCTACATTAACACTTCTAGTAAACCTGGTCAGCAAGCACACCACATTTTTTACACATTATCAATCACAAAGGTGAAGGATTCTATTTTCAACACTTTCTAAACAAAATATAAAACCAGTAAATATGTCTGAAATTTTGAAAATGCTCAAACTCACTCACACTTCATCAAATTCAATATCAAAGTGAATAACTTGAAATCAAATAAAGAGCGCATATTACCAATAGAAACACATGGAAACCTGATTTTGGTGTGAGAATGCTCGCTTAAAAACATCAGTGGCTTGAAAATGCCTTTATATTACCCTGAAACTACATACCGATTTACCAGCAGCATCAAAGACAATATAAGATATGCCTTTCCCACTCCTGGCTCAACGAACTTACCATTATTAGCAGTAGATACGACATGTGAAGCATCATTTTTTAATGAAGAATGCACAGTATTACTAGTTGATGGTTCAAACAAATGAGAGTTACCATAAGCTTACCATGTTCACTCGAGAGATCATGGCAAAAACGGCAGAATCTTTGATGACTGTAGTTTGCAAACCTTTTGCAACCAGCTCCTTCGCAAGAACATGTCCCAGATACCTGGTTATAGACCAAAGCTGCACATTACAAGAGGAAGTTGAAAAAAAAAAGAGAAAAAAAGAAAAACTTTTAAAAAAATTATCGCATTACATGTGTAGAAGGGATTGAATAGCCAAGTTGCGCCCCTAATTTTTAGAATAGAGGTAAGAGAAACAAACAAACCTTGGTGCACCTTCCGCAATAAATACACGAAAAGAACGTTTCTTCTCATTTGCTGCACAGAGAAACTCTTTGACCGTTCTTGAACGGCCCAAGGTTAATATCACCTCACTGAGAAACAAAAGAAATGTATGTACCAAAATTGCTTAAAACCAAACAAACTAGTAAAAAATAAATTCTACTAAGATTTAAAAACTTAAGGAAAAATCAAATATAGATTAGTTCCTAACCTAAAGAAACCCGACATATTTTTTGTATCCTATATCTTTAGATCAACTAGAAGTTTAAGGCCACATATGTAATTAAGTTGTTCTCATGTCATTAACATTGCAATGCACTTGATACAATTATAAATATCTGATCTCACCTCAATAATCAATGCAAGAAAATGGAGATTAATATAAAAAACATGGCATCAATGACAATCATTTGTGTATTCAACCATAACTACCCCAAATTACTCCTAATGTTATCTCCAAAAGAATAAGTAACTAAAAAAGTTTGACTTGTTTATTCCTTCAATGAGTATTTATCAAACCTACATCAAGAATAATTGGAAATAACTAAAGACAATAAATCCAAAAAAAAAAAAAAATAGTATGCCCATTAGTTGTCCTCCCCCTTTAGTGTTCGTCAGTTGCATTCGGCCACGTGAATAACATAAGGCTTCCTTCCTTCCTTTCATGTCCATGAATCCATGAGAGAGGTGTTCCTTACTTGGACAACTGATTTAAGTCCTCTATTGTTTTTTTTTTCTTTTTTTCTTTTGGGTAATACACAGAGGTCAACAAAGTTTCACATAAAAATTCATGATAATCTCCCCATAACAAATTCACTTACATAGGCCAACCAATAAATTTAAATTATGGAATATGAAAAGCAAGGAAAAAAAATTACGGGATAACAATTTAGGCATCACACATATATACTAGGAGATAGCTTCTCCTGAAATTTTATATGTATGAAAAAAAGACACATGATGCAGTCATGAAACAACCAGCATGGTGATCATTAAGAGCATACCCTTTTTTGAAGACCCAATCTTTGAAAAGTAAAAAAACTTATCAATTCTTCTCTTTATCTAAATCCAAAGTCCATTGATTTGATATTTCAAATGACAAAAAATAAACTACTCAAAATGTCAATAGAAGTGAAGATTATAGTTAATGTTGTATCCTCAATCTTGTACTTAAGCTTGCATATGGTTGATGAATGTGAATTATTTCAAAATTTTGACATTAAATGACTCGTAATAACCGTAACTAGCGAAATATCCCCATTATTTTGTTACATGCAGAAATATAGCAAAAAGATCACTTACGAACCAAAAGGCTCTACTATATTAAAATATGAGCAATAATCTCTCAATGTTTGAATCTTTTATGGTACATCTGAAATAGTTATTTGTGATTTCTGTACAGTGCAAGTTATTTGTGTGCTTGCTTTCCATCTGAAATAATTAGGAGCTAAAATAACTAGAAGAGAGAAACAATACTGATTAAAAAAATATGAAATTATGATTTAATTTTACGAACAGGACAAAGCAAATAATAACATGTGCACCAGTTTAGAATTAATATTTGATCTAAATTTTCCCTTCACTTCATAGTTTTCTTGTATAGCAAGTTTAATAAGAACATTTTTTGATATAAGGAAAGAGAGACTACTCATGTAAATCTCCTTTCATGTATATATATACTCAATTAGTGAGTCCTATACTTTATTTGGACGCTTACATATTGATATAAATATTTATTCATTGACTCAGTCTTTCTTCCTTCATGAACACGCTTAAGTTCGACAATCTGCAATTTATCTATTAATATGAACAAGGTTTAGGTCAGAAACAACTTTGAATCATCAATTATACAAACTATCCTATGAAGAAAAGGACAGCTCTTATGACACCAAGACAGGAAGACAAAACAGTTTGATAATATTAGGCAAGAAATAAGAGCTCCTGAACATCACTTGGAAAAATTCATGATAATTAAAAAAATTAAGGACAACCAATAATTTAAACTTGGGTGTGATTCCATCCATTTGCATTGCTTGGTAGATAAGACAAACTCACCACAATCGTAGAGGACAGTTTACTAATTGCAGGTCTCTTACCAAAGTACTGATAAGACATGGATTTAAAACCACAACTACATAATCAACTATAAGGGAACATTCAAAAATCACTTTCAGATGTCCACAATACACAAAAACCATTGCAGTTTAAATTCTTCACAAGCCATTACAGAAAGATGGTAATTTATGCAAAAGGATAGTGCTCAAATTAAATAATAAAAATCACTGGATATTTACCTCTCAGCCATTGAAAATGAACCATAAAACCTTAAAAGCAACTATAGCAATCAATAATGTTGAATGATACTATAAAACTGAGAGGCAATCATAGTATAACGAAAATCATAGAAATTTTGAAATGAAAAGAGTAAGACGGAGGCGAGAAACCGACGGAGGCGTTGATGATAGAAATTTTGAAATGAAAAGGTATCAGGCATAACCTGAGAGGGAGAAATCGACGGAGACGAGTTTGCGGGATGGTCCGAAGAATTGTGAGGGAAGAAATTCATATCAACGCAGGAATGAGAGAGGTTATGGCCGCGTGGAGTCCGTCGATTGCTGTTGGAGGTCGTCGCTAAAAGGGTAGGGCAAACGGGAATAGCGAAACTGAGAGCAGTTCGCGTGGGCGACTCGTCTGAGATCAATTCGCGTGGATCGTGAGGGTAGGGCTTTTTTTTAGTTTTTTTAATGTATAGTTTTATTTTAATAAGTAATTGTTAAATTTTAGATAATATATATTATAATTTATTTCATCAACTAATTATTTTATTTCTCATCATAAAAATATAAATATTAGATTGATTTTATCATTTTATTTATTAATTTTAATTTCAAAGATATTCTTATAACAAAATTTTGTTCCGGGGGCGCTGCCCCCGAAAACCCCCGCAGGGGCGCTGCCCCTTGACCCTGCGACCTGACCGGGCAGGTCGAACCCCGTCAAAGGGCACTGCCCACTTGGACCCTCAATATATCTAAGAAGCGTACGACAGTCAAGAATCTAAACAAATAAGGGTCGAGCCAATTTTAAGGAAGCTACAACATATATTTTATACAAATTGAATGATTAATCAATTACATCACTTTATTTTTTTTTAAATAAATCATCCATACATTAACCTAAATTTACTTTAAGGAATAAATGCCATTATATAAAAGGTTAATGATATTTTAAAATTTTATTATGTACACAATTAAAAAGAATAATAAGTCACTAAAATAGCATGTATATATTTGTGAAAAATAAATCTTAGACTTTTAGCGACAAAATTAGAGACCAATTTTTCTTTTTGGTGGCTAATATCAAGATCCCTTATTATTTAGAGGCCACACTTACTTTTGGTCACTAAAGAATATCTTTAGCGACCAAAATTTTTTTGTCTCTAATTTTTTTGTCGCTATTGATCCATTTTCTTGTAGTGCATGTCGGGTTCGAGTATGCCGGTTTTTGGCCGGGTCAAGTTGGATTCGATCCGAACCCGGCCTAGTGACCCGAATTTATACCCCTATACTTATCCAATTTATATCCCGATACCCTCACACAATAACATTTTTCCCACTCCATATATTCATTTTTACAAAATAAAAATGGATTGAAAAAAATGATGGTCATTCATTATCCAACGGCCATACTGGCCTGTTGTTTCTTCTCCAACCATTCCTTAGCTTCTGTTATCTCCGCTTCATCATAGCCATGCAAGCGGGTGAATGTGTCAGAATTCCAGTAACTCGCGGAGGGGTCAGTAGTATATACATGGAAATAGTATAATATAGGAGCGAAGTATTCGGCCCCTCGCACAATGTCTACGGCCGTTCTCAATGGTTGCTACTACCTCTCATCCCTCACGACCAGCTCCAACCCTCGCAGTACTTCTATATTAGCCTCCTCCTCCTCCTCCTCCTCTCGCTCATATCGTAATCCCATCTCTTCGAACTCCTCTCCTCTCCCATCGGTCTCTTCGACCCCTCGACTCATCCGCAACGCTCCTGTTCTCGCTACCCCTTCCACCCTCACTACAGCCGTGGTAATCTACGTACCATTCTACCTCTCTATCTTAATTTGTCTCTCCCATTTCTCTTTAATTTGAGCGGTACTTCTTCATAATAGATATATGTAAAAAAGAAAATTAGAGAGTTAAATACAAGTTTGCATATGTTGTTGTTATATTTTTTTGGACATTTAGGTCAAATTAGACAGACTCATACACACATCGTATATATAAGACTCGAACCCAAAGCCTCTTAATTTGTAGCATAAACTCCCAATCAATAGGCCAAGGTGAGCTATGTTTGACATTATTATTATCATTACTTTGTTTATTGAGATGATGTCATGGATATGCTTTTTCAATCCTTTTTTAAATGACAATTAATTGTATGATAGTTTACAAGTTATATAAAAGAGATGATCTTATTTGAGGATATGGTGTCTAAATTTAATATCTTTTCCATCAGGTCTTGATTTGATGTATTTACATATCATTTCTTTTGCAATACATGCAATGTTATAGTATACGCACCTCATTTTGATTTGTTGGTTGAAAATTTTGTCTACCAACTAAAAGTTTTAGATTCTAATCTTATGTATGTTAGCTTAGAGTTTATCTTAATTGACCTAAATGTTCTAAAAAAATGTTATGATATGTATATATGAGCAGCATTTCTCTATGAAAAACAATCTGTTATGTCCTAAAATGCAATGTACGTGCTTAATCCATAACAGATATGTCAGATACGGAAAACTCTTTTTTTTTTTTTTTGCTTCTTTAGGGTTTGTTTGCGCTCACTTTCATTTATTATTATTTTTTTTGTAAATATATGTTTGTTTTTGTGTTTTATAGTTATGTTTATCGATCGATCTCTTTAAAAAATTAATTCTAACTATTTTAAAAGCACTCAAAATAACTTTTAGGTGTTTAAGCATTTTTAAAAATACTATCACTATCATCACCATAGCCTCCTCCAACCGCCTCGCCGACAATTGACATCACCATCAAATAAATCAATTTATATAATATTTATTCAAAATAAAAGTATCATTTTTTTTATACATCAACTAATTTTTATTTCATATCAAAATTTAAATAAAATAAAATGAAAAAATAAATAAATAAAAAAGAATGGTCCGAAATCTTCTTATACTTTTTTGCATGCTTTAAAGCTGGAAACCACAAGTAGCTTACTTAATTAGGAACCTCACCTCTCCTTACAACTTATTGCCTTCAACTATTTCTCCTCATTCAATTGGGCTCTTTAAATTTTTAGGGTTTAGTCATTGTCCTCCACCCACTAAATTATTAACTCCGTTGGGCTGTCCTCTTTATGTAAATATATATTTTTTATATTTTATTTACAAAAAAGTGGTATCTATATGATCAGTACACCTGTAAATTATTACTTTTGAGCAAAAAGAAAAAAAAATTTTATTAAGTTAAGTTGGCTTGGTTCCAGTGAAGTTGCAAGTTGTCTCTAACAGAGAACGAATATTCTGTTTGCACCTTTAATTATTTAGAAAGCAAAATAAATAATAGTTAGAACTTTCTAAATTTCAAGACAACCACTTGATGAGGTATTGTTTGCTTTTGGCCAACTCAAATTTATACTAAATTAAGATTTCATTTGGTTCATTTTCTCCCTATCACCCTTTCTTAAATAACTTTTTAATAAAAAATATTTTAATTTTAAAGTAATAAGAAAGCGTATCCTAAGACTTCATTTGCGATATATATAACATCTTTTTAATATAAAAAAATTTTAATTAAAAATTTATATAAAAATAACTGTTTTAAAAAACAATAAGAAAATTATTTCAAATAAAATTTAAAGCTTCATTTGGGATTGTTTAATACTGATTTTTAAAATAAATTTTTAGTACAAAATTTAAAGCTTCACGCTTGGGCGGGCCACTTCACCTTCGACGCGTCCTCCCACTGGGCCACACCTTATATAAAACGCAGTAATGTAATTCACGCGCGCCAAGTCCTCTGCCTCCCCTTTTTTCAATCTTCTCCGGAGTGTTAGTTACCTATTCTAAGCCAACCGAAACTACAGCAGCAAACCGCCTACAGCAGTTTCAGCAACGGAAGCCCACTACTTCTTCTCTGCAGTTTTTGCATCTCCACGATTCAAAAACTGCTCCTTTCCACTCTATAAATACACATATAGATCTATAGGACTGAAAGGTCTATCGAAATCCAGAAATAGAGTGTATTATATACTTTTTCATTTCTTTCTATTTTATTCTCTTTACTGTTCGATTTCTGTAATCTAATCCCCTATCTGTTGAGCTTTTTATTTCATCCTTCTGATTAAGTTTGTACGCTCTACTTCATTAATGATTGCAGGAAATGGCGTCCGTTGATCGATTGAAATCCGGTTTTGAGCAGTTTAAGAAGGAAGTTTACGAGTGCGTTCATAAATTCCCTCTAGAAATTTTATTTTCAGGCTTTAATGATTTATAAGGGACCAAAAAGAAAAGAAACTATGAGATTCATTTCTTTCTTAGATCTCTATTGTCTTTTTTTTACTTTTGGGAATAGTAACAGAATTAAGCTTTGAATCTTATCTAATGGCAGTGCTAAAGAATTTGTATATTCTCAGGATGTGAATTACTTTGGTTTTTGCTAAGCAATATTATTTTCTTAGACGTAAGAAATTTGTTTGGTTTAATTTTGATGGCAGGAAGAAGCCCGAGGTGTTTAACCAGCTTGCCGAGGGCCAGAGTCCAAAGGTAAAGCTTTCCAATTTCAATAATATAATTCTGGACATAGACAAAATTAGTAATAAACAAAATTTCGTTATGGAATTCCAGGCTTTCCTTTCAAGAACTTTCAAACTCATCTATTATATAACATTTCCATTCTTTTTTTCTTTTAAACTAAGCAACTTTGTGTTTCTACAAATTAACGTCCTCTCTCTCTCTCTCTCTCTCTCTCTCTCTCTCTCTCTCTCTCTCTCTTTATATATATATAGAGAGAGAGAGAGAGAAACGATTAGGCGATCATGATTTTTATTATTAAATTTCATTAAAGTAGTTAATAGATCTCTTTTTATAGAATGATTAGAAACGTTTTAAATTTTGTGTTTTTGAAGAAAATAGGAAACGGTTATTTGATTATTTCCAAAAAGCCCTGAAGCAGAACCAAACTTCTCCTTCACAAAAGGACAGAGACATATTAAGGATAAATTAAATTATATTCCATTTTTTTTTAGACATTTTTGGCCATTTAAGACAAATTCACAGACACAACTCATACACAAAGACTCAAACCAAGACCTCTTAGTTGGAAGCATAAGCTCTCAACTACCAGACCAAAATGAGTTGTGTGTATTTTTTTTTTTTTTTTTACAAAGTGAACTTGTACAAAAATAGCAGCAGTCGAACATTGACTGTAAGATTATTAAATTAAATATATTATATATAAATTTTAAAAAATTATTGAATTTATTTAAAGATTAATATTAAAGATATTTTTATATATAAATTTCAGATTTTAGTTGTTTAAAATCAAATCCACTTTTGTGCAGTTTCTAATATTTGCGTGTTCGGATTCACGCGTGTGTCCATCTGTACTGTTCAACTTTCAACCTGGGGAGGCTTTTACCATCCGCAACATCGCTAACATGGTACCACCCTATGACAAGGTATATTTACTTAACCATTTCATCTTTCCTTCTGCATAGCATTTCTCTTCAATTATTTGTGATTTATAACACTTCAGTGCACATTATTATAAATTTTTTTCCCCTCCAGACAAGATATTCTGGTATTGGTGCTGCTGTTGAGTACCCCGTTGTTCACCTCAAGGTATTTCCCAATATATATATATATAGAAATTCAATGAGCTTATCACAATTAGCCGTAATGCATGATGTTTTGTGTTTGACTTTATCTAATTAATTAAAAACTAATAGTCATCTTAATATTATCACTTGCAAATACCCCTTATTTTTAATGAAGGGATGAGGTTATCTATAGGCAATTATATGATATATTGTATTTGTTAGGACTTGTCATCAACTTATCTCAAGCTTATAAAGTGTATAGTAAAATTGGTAAAGATTTTGTTTGTGATAGTTTTCTTATTGCTTTTTAAATACTTTTTAGTATAATTTTTTTTTTACTAGAAAGTTATTTTAAAAAATAATAAGAAAGTTGTATCAAGCAAAGCCTAAATTTTATTTGTATTAAAAAAAAAGGAAGAAGATATGGTTGAATTGTTGATTTCTTAAATATTCCTTATATGTATTAACGATAGGTTAAATTTCATGTATGACAGGTAGAGAATATTATTGTTATTGGACACAGTCGTTGTGGAGGAATCAAAGCGCTCCTCTCAATTAAAGACAATGCTTCTCTCGGCACGTAAGTTTTACATATATATATATATTGCCACATAGCTATAATATTATTTAATACTAAAATTTAGTTTTAGTGGTTCTTTTGACATTTATACATAAAATTTAGCATCTTATTAGTCCAATGGCTTGTAGAAGTTTTGAAGTATTATTTTCTTGGAGATACGGCGATAAGGCCACATTTACTTAACGATTAAGTCAACTTTTCTGAAATTTCCATAATTATAAATGTTTCTCAAATATTTCAACTCAATAATTCAAATAAAAATCTATGAGAAACATTTTGAAGATTGTAAGTGAAATCAAAAATAAATTTCAAAATCAAAATGCTTCAATCATTACCTTTGTTTAGCTTACCCAGTTAAGCAATACAAATCATAGTTGCTAGAAAGCTGTGCCAAATAGTCCCTCTATCCCAAACTACATCATACCTCTTCTAAGAGAAAATATTAGAGATTTTTCTCACCAACATAACTCAGAAGATTTTTTTTTTATCAACTACTCAATTGTATATTTCTTCAAATAATCTTTAAGCAAAATTCAAATGGAATAAATATGTCATATTATTAATCCGGTAAATAACTTTCATGTACAGTGACTTTATAGAGGATTGGGTCAAAATCTGCACTCCGGCAAAAGAAGCAGTGAATCAAGCTCACAGTGATCTCTCCTTTGAAGAACAATGCTCAAAGTTGGAGAAGGTAATTATTAATTTTTTTTTTGTCCTCTCACTGTACCCTTATATTGATATAAATTAAGAAATTCATTATTCAACAGGGTGGGTGATATCAATGTAAAAGATTAGGGCGCTATTAGCTATACAAGTGGCATTAAAGTAAATTCATATGCTTAAGAATGATATACCAATAAAAATACTATTTTTGGCAAACAACAATATCAAATAAATAATAAGACTTCTAATTTTTGGAGTTAAATGATAATCTATATCAAAGAACTGTAAATCAAATAGTATTATATGATATAACTTTTGAATTGTTTTTACAATGCACAACTTATTTTTCTAATTCACAATTTCATTGGCCTTTAAATACTTACAGGAAGCTGTGAAAGTTTCTCTTGAGAATTTGAAGACTTATCCTTATGTTAAGGAAGGCCTGGAGAAGAAGACATTGGCTTTGTACGGAGGGTACTACGATTTTGTCAACGGTGCTTTTGAGACATGGGAGGCTTAAAACCATTGTTATATATGTATTTAATTTACTTACTTCAAAGCTTCATGTACCTTATAATATTCATGAAGACTTTCAATATTTTTGTGTATTTTGAGTTTGTGTGTGTGTTTTGTCGTCTCAATCAATTATGTTGTTGTAGTCACCTGCCTAGTAGCTAAGTGTTAAAAGAGCATTAGCGCTATCACGAGCAATCGTTGGAGTTCTGACTTGGTGTTTATGTATGTGTAAGGGCATTGTAATTTTAATCATGAATGTCCATTTTCTTTTGTGTTATTAATGTTACAAGAGCAATGATTCTAATATTTATGGATGGGTAGAAAATTTTCTTATATACTAATAATGCACATCTCAGTTTCATTGTGTACTTAAATTGATGATCATAATTAGCTCAGTAAATGATTAGATGATCATATGAGTTTAGCAATGTATGCCAATTACTTCTAGACAAGATTTGCTATGCCATATCGATCTATACACAATAAACACTTGGATCAATTGAATTGAAACTCAAACAATTGTTATCAACTAAGCAATTATAATTATAATGTTTTGGTGATGACTGAATTCTCTCAAAAAAAAAGTTATGAATTGATCTTTATAGTTTGGTGGCTCATGATTAATAATAATAAGGCTTCATTTGAGACAACTTTTTTGTTACTTTATAAATTGACTTTCTAAAAAGCTACTTTAAAAAATATGTATAAAACTTTTTCAAAAAAAGCCAATAAAATTCACCATACGCAATAAGCAAAAAACCTTAACAACTAAGCAGCCTATTAAAAACTCTTACATAAAAGTACTACAGAGTTTATTAAGCAAATATGTCTACAAGTCATAAAAAAGGTCCTTCAAAACTTAACAACTATGATGGAAGCCCCCCTTTTAAATGATATTATTAATGCAAATAAGAATATTTAATAGTTCTAATATTTAACTATCCATCATATTATAAACTATAAATTATAAGAACAACTCATGTCATGATGAAGTAATATGACGCTTCTACAAATTGTATTACTTGATAAAAAATACATAAGCTTCAAAATAAGTGAAGTCAAATTAATACAAGTGTTAAATAACCATTTAAATTTTTCCAAAAAAAAAAAAAAAACCTTCAGTAAAATTACGAAAAAAGATAATCTCAAGATATTTTGACCCAATTTTAGTCGAAATAATTTAATACATAGTGCTTTATCATAGTATTAATAATTTAAAACCTAAACTTAATTTCTAATGCGAAAATTTTTAGTTCAAAATATATTTATACTAGAAAATCGATTTTGAAAACAGTAAGAAAACTGTCTCAAACAAAACCTAAGAGCTAAATAAAATACTCATTAATGATTATTTAATTACTTATTTGATGATTTATTTTATATTTTTCATATATCTTATATACTTTCAGAATAATATATATTATTTGAGATTTATTTATGATAAAAATATCAAATAAATAGCAATATAAACAACTAAATAATACTCAATGAATTGTCTAAATCTTAGTTAAAATCTATAAATACAATTGATATGTCATCAAAAAATTATCCTGATCAGACATGAATCTCCAGGCAAAAATCAAATTGGAAACTTCAAAAATTAAATATGGGATCATCTGGACTCTGATTTTAGAAAACTTATAGTCGAACAGAGCGTCTCGGGAATACAAACCCAACGACACCAAATTCAACTCGATCCAAGCCCAAATGGGTCCAAATCAAAGACTCGAACACATTTGGAAGGTTCAATCCATAATTTGGATTACCAAACGGTTTCCGAATATGACATGCTTATAATTCGAATCGAGCGGCTTGACGAGGCGAATCCAACGAGCCCAAGATCGCTGAATTCTGATATCATTAAGACCTTCAAATGTCTGACGAACGGTCCACGATCAAGGGATTCAATATCAGCCGTCCATCCAATCCTCTCCACATTTGCCCTTAATCCTCCCCCTATTTACGGGTAATGTCATCCTCAAAAAACTAAAAATAGCATCTCATTTCTCTTGAGAGGGGACCCAAGCAAGAAAAAGATGAGAAAAGTAAGAGGGAAGAAACTCCTCCTCGACCACCGCCGACCATGATTCACCCCGACTTCCACGGGACGTCGGAATTCTTCCCGACTTCTACACGATACCAGAATTCTGCCCGACTTCCACGGGACGCCGAAATTCTGCCCAATTTCCATGAGACGCCGGAATTCTGCCCGACTTCCATGAGACTTCGGAGTTCTGCCCAACTTTCAAATGACGCTGAAACTCTGCCCGATCTCCAATTAAGTGACGACGGAATTTTTTTCCGATCTCCAAGTTACTCTGGAGTTTTACCTGAATATCATCTAACACCGAAGTTCTCCCTAGCCTTGACTGACGTCATACTTCTACCCGACGCTGGATCTCTTCTTGTCGCCAGATTTCTACCCGACGCCGGACTTCTACCCATTACCGGATTTTTACCGGACATCTATCTGATGTTGGATTTCAGTCCATTGTTGGATTTCTACCTAACGCCGTCCTTCCGACCTCTGTCTTTAGACAACAGCCCTTCCGACCTTCGTCGCCCGCCGACTACGGTCCTTCCAACTTACGTCGCCCTTCAACTACGGTCATTCGACCAAACGAACACGTCAACAGTGACTCTTAGTATTCTCATCATGCGTTTCATATAATGTACATCAAGCAAAGGCCTTCCCCCTAATGAAGGGCTTCATTTGTAATCGATTGCAAACAATAGTTGATTCATTCAAACTGGGCTAGACTCCGTGGGTTTTCCCCCTTTTCAAGGATTTTCCACGTAAAAATCTTGGTGCCTCATATGAATGCTATGTACACCCTCTCTCCTATCAGTGTGCGTGTCGGATCTTCGTACAAAGTTAAGACGTTAAATTCTATGTTTCTCTACCGCCGCGAACATTCTACAACACAACAACAATTATACGTAGTAATTAGTCTATATATTTTAAATCATTAACATGATAAAATATATAATTAGTTTGGAAGGATTACGATTCGATCATTATAAAATAAAATATTTATAAGTTTGAACAAGATTTTAACAACTAAAAAAAATGAATGAACATACCCAAAATAATAAGATAGTTTTATAATTTTTGCAACAGCTTAGTATTAAATTTTTTTATTTTTTATATAAAAAACTGTTTTAAAAAATAATAAGAAAGTCATCACTAAATCTCATTCCTTAATCGAGTAATCATGCCAAGTCTTCTCAATATTTAATTTTGAAAATTTGGATGAAGCCTATAATAATATGCTTTCTTTCATGAGTCTGTGTCTGATCTGGTGGAGTCGAATTTAGCTAGGGAGGATTCTGGTGGGCTGACGGCATTGTTTCTTATGCTGCTACGTTTGGTCTTTCCCCAAATGCTATTCCTTTTTTTCCTCCTGTTTTACCATCTACGAGTAAGATTACTTTGCCGATTAACTCGATGGATAATATTAATGATTCGGAAGGTCTTGTTGCTGTTAATCCTTCTGCCCCTTTGGTTACTGCTCTGGTTGAAGATGTGGCTCCTTCCTCGGGTGCTAGAGATGCTTGTAACCCGGTTATCAACAATTTAATTGAAGTCCCTGTTAATTTGGTGGAATCGCATTCTATGGCAAATCAGTTAGGTGATTCTTCTGGTTTGGACATTAGGAACCATCGTCGGATTGTGAATCTGAATCCGAATTTTCAGAAGGTGGTTTGGCTTCTCCGGAATTCTGTGGGGGATCGGACCCTGGTAACGATTTCACTCTGGTTCGTGCTAGACCTAGTATAACTGTTGTATCTCGGGGGAGATTTCATGGGAGAGGCCGGCGTAGACGTTAGTATTCGTTTTATGTTGGTTTCTCCTTGTTCTTTTCTTGGGATTCATGTGCTTTTATTCTGTTCAATTGGCTGGTGCGACGGTATTTGGGCAATGATGTGGTTGGGGCTCGCGTCCCTGTTGTTTAGCTGGTAGCAACTTTTGGTATGGCTTGTTGGGCGTTCCCCACCTTATTGGGCAGTCCGTGCATAGCTTCAGGGACGCTGGTAGCCCTGGCCGCTTACAAAGCCCGCTTTTTTGTTGTAATTTTCCATTTTATTTTTAGCTTTTTTTTTCTACCAAAGCTGTAACCGTTTTGATTTTCATTAATATATTTCTCTTTAAAAAAAATGCTTTCTTTCATAGTATCCGAAAATAACTTCTATCCATTTAAAAACTTATCCTCTCCCAATCATCCTTCAAATCTTCCCAATTGCGTTCAGATTCATTTCCAACTGGGCCACGCTTGGGCGGGCCACTTCACAGTTGACCCGTCCTCCCATCTCCTTATATAAAAACGCAGTAATGTAATTCATGCGCGCCAAGTCCTCTGTCTCCCCTTTTTTCAATCTTCTCCGCAGTGTTAGTTATCTATTCTAAGCCAACCGAAACTACAGCAGCAAACCGCCTACAGCAGTTTCAGCAACTGAAGCCCACTACTTCTTCTCTGCAGTTTTTGCATCTCCACGATTCAAAAACTGCTCCTTTCCACTCTATAAATACACATATAGATCTATAGGACTGAAAGATCTATCGAAATCCAGAAATAGAGTGTATTATATACTTTTTCATTTCTTTCTATTTTATTCTCTTTACTGTTCGATTTCTGTAATCTAATCTCCTATCTACTGAGCTTTGTATTTCATCCTTCTGATTATGTTTGTATGCTCTAATTCATTAATGATTGCAGGAAATGGCGTCCGTTGATCGATTGAAATCCGGTTTTGAGCAGTTTAAGAAGGAAGTTTACGAGTGCGTTCATAAATCCCCTCTCTCAATTTTATTTTCAGGCTTTAATGATTTATAACGAACCAAAAAGAAAAGAAACTATGTGATTCATTTCTTTCTTAGATCTCTATTGTCTTTTTTTTACTTTTGGGAATAGTAACAGAATTAAGCTTTGAATCTTATCTAATGGCAGTGCTAAAGAAATTGTATATTCTCAGGATGTGAATTACTTCGGTTTTTGCTAAGCAATATTATTTTCTTACACGGAAGAGATTTGTTTGGTTTAATTTTGATGGCAGGAAGAAGCCCGAGGTGTTTAACCAGCTTGCCGAGGGCCAGAGTCCAAAGGTAAAGCTTTCCAATTTCAATAATATAATTCTGGACATAGACAAAATTAGAAATGAACAAAATTTCGCTATGGAATTCCAGGCTTTCCCTTCAAGAACTTTCAAACTCTATCTATTATATAACATTAATTTCCATTCTTTTTTCTGTTAAACTAAGCAACTTTATGTTTCTACAAACGTCCTACTCTCTCTCTCTCTCTCTCTCTCTCTCTCTCTCTCTCTCTCTCTCTCTATTTAGCATGATTAGAAACGTTTTAAATTTCGTGTTATTGAAGAAAATAGGAAACGGTTATTTGATTATTTCCAAAAAGACCTGAAACAGAATCAAACTTCTCCTTCGCGAAAGGACAGAAGCCTATTAAGGATAAATTAAATTATTTTCTAACTTGAACTTGCACAGAAATAGCAGCAGTCGAACATGAACTGTAAGATTATACATATTTTAATGTATAAATTTCTGATTTTAGTTGTTCAAAATCAAACCCTCCTATGTGCAGTTTCTAGTATTTGCGTGTTCGGATTCACGTGTGTGCCCATCTGTATTGTTCAAATTTCAACCTGGGGAGGCTTTTACCATCCGCAACATCGCTAACATGGTCCCACCCTATGACAAGGTTTACTTACTACTTACCATTACATCCTTCCTTCTATGAGAGATTATTAGGTGCGGAGTGCAGAAGGGGAGAACCGTCCGCACAAGCACTATACCAAGTTAGGTACATGATTTCGGTACTGCTGGCGGTACCCAGTATTTGTGCGGGGTGTGTGCACACACCGCACCTAATAATTTTTCTCCTTCTACATCACCATGAAGTCCTCTCTATAATCCTAAAAAAAAATAAAAAATCTAAGTTATAGCTTTTATCAGCACAGCATTTCCCTTCAATTATTTATGATTTATAAGATTTCTCAGTGCATTTATCAGTATTATTTTTTCCTCTCCAGACAAGATATTCTGGTATTGGTGCTGCTATTGAGTACCCCATTGTTCACCTCAAGGTATTTCTCAATGAGCTTATCACAATTAGCCGTAATGAATGATGTTTTGTGTTTGACTTTGTCCAATTAAAAACTAATAGTCATCTAAATATTATCACTTACAAATACTCTTTTTTTATGAGTGGATGACATTATAACTTGTCATCAACTTATCTCAAGCTTATAAAGTGTATAGTAAAATTGTTTAAGATTTTGTTTGTGATAGTTTTTTTATTGCTTTTTAAATAGCTTTTAGTTTAAAAACTTTTTGTACAAGAATATTATTTTAGAAAACAAAAAAAATACTGTACCAAACGAAGCCGAAATCTGATTTGTATTTAGAAAAGAAGAAGACATGGTTGCATGGTTGAAATCTTAATTCCTTATATGCATTAACAATAGGTTAAATTTCATGCATGACAGGTAGAGAATGTTATTGTTATTGGACACAGCCGTTGTGGAGGAATCAAAGCGCTCCTCTCTACTAAAGACAATGCTTCTCTCGGCACGTAAGTTTTATATATATATTGTCACATAGCTATATTGTTATTTTATATGTAGTATCTAGTTCTAGTAGTTCTTTTGACATTTATACATAGAATTATGCACCATTTAGCCCCGTTGCTTATAGAAGTTTTGAAGTTTTATTTTCTTGGAAATACGGAGATAATGCTACATTTATGTAACAATTAAGTCAAAATTTTCAGAAGTTTCCATAATTATAAATGTTTCTCAACTATTTCAACTCAATAATTCAAATAAAAATCTTTGAGAAATATTCTAAGAAGTGAAATGTAAGATAAAATTCAAAATCAAAATGCTTCAATCATTACCTTTGTTTAGCTTATTCAGTTAAGCAATACAAATCATAGTTGCCAGAAAGCTGTCCCAAACAATCCCTCTATCCCAAACTACATCATATCGCTTCTAAGAAAAAATATTAGAGATTTTTCTCACCTATCAACTACTCAATTTTATATTTGCTTCAAATAATATCTTTAAGCAAAACTTAAATGGTATAAACATGTCATATATTAATTCGGTAAATAATTTTCATGCGCAGTGACTTTATAGAGGATTGGGTCAAAATCTGCACTCCGGCAAAAGAAGCAGTGATTCAAGCTCACGGTGATCTCTCTTTTGAAGAACAATGCTCAAAGTTGGAGAAGGTAATTATTAAATTTATTTTTGTCCTCTAGCTGTACCCTTATCCTGATATAAATTAAGAAATTCATTATTCAACAGTGTGATATCATTGTAAAAATTAATAGAAAAACTTTGGCATTAAAGTAAATTCATATTCTTAAGAATGATACACCAATAAAAATACTATTTTTGGCAAAACAACAATATCAAATAAATAATAAGAGTTATAATATTGGGAGTTAAGTGATAATCTATTTCAAATAACTATAAATCAAATAGTATTATATGATATAACTTTTGAATTATTTTGACAATGCATACCTTTTTTTTTCTCTAATTCTCAATTTTATTGGCATTTAAATACTTGTAGGAAGCAGTGAAAGTTTCTCTTGAGAATCTAAAGACTTACCCTTATGTTAAGGAAGGCCTGGAGAAGAAGACTTTGGCTTTGTACGGAGGGTACTACGATTTTGTCAATGGTTCTTTTGAGACATGGGAGGCTTAAAACCATGGTTATATGTGTTGTTAATTTACTCACTTCAAAGCTTCATGTACCTTATAATATTCATGAAGACTTTTAATGTTTTTGTGTATTTTGAGTTTAAGTGTGTGTGTTTTATCGTCTCAATTAATTATGTTGTTGTAGTCACCCACCTCGTAGCTAAGTGTTAGAAGGGCTTTAGTGCTATCACGAGCAATCGTTGGTGCGCTGACCTGATGTTTATGTATGTGTAAGGTCATTGTAATTTTAATCTTGTATTTTCGTATCCTTTTGTGTTATTAATGTTACAAGAATAATGATTCTAACTATGGATGGATCGATAGACAAGTTTCTTATATGCTAAAAGTGCACATCTCAGTTTCATTGTGTACTTGAATTGATGCTCATTAACTCAGTAGATGATTAGATGATCATATGAGTTTAGCAAAGTATGCCATTTACTTCTAGACAAGATCTGACATGCCACATCGATCTATAAACGATAAACACTTGTATCACTCGAATTATAACTCAAACAATTGTTACCAACTAAACAGTTATAATTATAATGATATGCGCTGATAAATGAATTTTCTTCACAAAAAAGAAAGGTTATGAATGAATCTTTATAGTTTGGTGGCTCATGATTAATAATAATAAGGCTTAATAAGGTTTCGTTTGGGACAGTCTTCTCATTGCTTTATAAATCAGCATTCTAAAAAACCCCTTTAAGAAATAGTAAAAAAGCCGTTCTAAAAAAGCACCAGTAAAATTAACCATACGCAATAAACAAAAAACTTTACCAATTGAGCAGACTATTAAAACCTCTTACATAAGAGTACTACTGAGTTTATTAAGCAAATATGTCTACAAGTCATAAAAAAGTTCTTCAAAACTTAACAACTATGATGCAAGCCCCCCTTTTTAATGATATTATTAATGCAAATAAGAATATTTAATAGTTCAAATGTTTAACTGTCCATCATATTATAAACTATAAATTATAAAAAATACTCATGTAATGATGAAGTCATATGACGCTTCTACAAATTGTATTACTTGATAAACAATGCATAAGCTTCAAATTAAGTAAAGTCAAATTAATACAAGTGTTAAATAACCAATTAAATTTTTCAAAAAAAAAAAAAACCTTCAGTAAAATTATGAAAAAAGATAATCTCAAGATATTTTGACCCATTTTTAGTATAAATAATTTAATGCATAGTGCTTTATCATGTGAAGTTAAATTAATACTTATTTAGATCCAATAGTCGATTTAAAAAACTGTAAGAAAATTGTCTCAAACAAAGCCTAAGAGCTAAATAAAATACTCATTAATGATTATTTAATTACTTATTTGATGATTTATTTTATTTATATTTTTCATATATCTTAATACTTTAAAAATAATATATATTATTTGAGATTTATTGATGATTAAAATATCAATTAAATAGCAATATATATATATATATATATATATATATATATATATATATATATATATATATATATATTAATATTGAAATTTCATCAAACAACTAAATAATACTCAATGAATTGTCCAAATCTTAGTTAAAATCTATAAATACAATTGATATGTCATCAAAAAATTATCTTGATCGTATCTCGAGGCAAAAATCAAGTTGGAAACTTCAAAAATTAAATCTAGGATCATCTGGACTCTGATTTTAGCAAACTTATAATCGAAAAGAGCGTCTCGGAAATACAAACCCAACGAAACCAAATTCAACTCGATCCAAGCCCAAATGAGCCAAATCAAAGACTAGAAGCACGTTTGGACGGTTCAATCCATAATTTGGATTACCAAACAATTTTCAAATATGACATGCTTATAATCGAATCGAGCGGCTTGACAAGACGAATCCAATGAGCCCAAGATTGCTGAATTCTGATATCATTAAAACCTTCAAATGTCTGACGAACGGTCCACAATCAATGGATTCAATATCGACCATTCATCCAATCCTCTCCACATTTGCCCTTGATCCTTCCCCTATTTACGGGTCATGTCATCCTAAAAAAACTATAAATAGCCCCTCATTTCTCTTGAGAGGGGACCCAAGCAAGAAGAAGATGAGAAGAGTAGGAGTGAAGAAACTCCTCCTCCACCACCACCGGGATTCACCCCGACTTCCACGAGACTTCGAAGTTCTTCCCAACTTTCAAATGACGCCAAAACTCTGCCCGATCTCCAAGTAACGCTGGAATTTTGTCTGATCTCCAAGTTACTCTGGAGTTTTTCCCAAATATCATCTGACACTGGAGTTCTCCCCAGCCATCGACTGACGTCATACTTCTACCCGTCGCGAGTCCTCTACTTGTCGCCAGATTTCTACCCAACGTTGGATTTCTACCCGTTGTCGGATTTTCTTCAGACATCTATCCAATGTTGGATTTTCTTCAGACATCTATCCAATGTTGGATTTATGTCCATTGCTAGATTTCTACCTGACGCTGTCCTTTTAACCTATGTCGTCAGACAACGGTCATTCCGACATCCGTCGCCCACTGACTACGGTCCTTCCAACTTACGTCACCCATCAACTATGGTTCTTCCGACCAAACGAACACGTCAACAATAATTCTTTGTATTTCCATCATGTACTTCATAGAATGTACATCAAGCAAAGGTCTTCCCCCTAATAGGGCTTCATTTGTAATCGATTGCAAATAATAGTTGTAAATTCATTCAAACTGGGTTAGGCCCCGTAATTTTTCCCCATTTTCAAGGGTTTTTCATATAAAAATCTTGGTGCCTCATATGAATGCTGCATACACTCTCTCTCATATCTGTGTGTGTCGGATCTTCGTACAAAATTAAGACGTTAAATTCTATATTTCTCTACCACCGCGAATATTCTATGACGCAACAACAATTAAACTTAGTAATTAGTCTATATATTTTAAATGATAAAATATATAATTAGTTTGGAAGGATTACGATTCGACCATTATAAAATAAAATATTTATAAGTTTTGAACAAGATTTTTAACAATTAAAAAAAGATGAATGAACATACACAAAATAATAAGATAGTTCTATAATTTGTGCAACAGCTTGGTTTTAAATTTTTTATTTTTGTATACTAAAAAATTATTTTAAAATATAATAAAAAAAGTCACCCTAAATCTCAATCCTTAATCCTTGCAACTTTCTGAGGGAGTAATCATGCCAAGTCTTCTGAATATTTAATTTTAAAAATTTGGATGAAGCCTTTAATAATATGCCTTCTTTCATAGTATCCAAAAATAATTTATATCCATTTAAAAACTTATCCTCTCCCAATCATCCTTCAAATCTTCGCAATTGCGTTCAGATTCATTTCCAACTGGAGTAGTGCGAGACTGGGCCACGCTTGGGCGGGCCACTTCACCTATTCTAAGCCAACCGAAACTACAGCAGCAAACCGCCTACAGCAGTTTCAGCAACTGAAGCCCACTACTTCTTCTCTGCAGTTTTTGCATCTCCACGATTCAAAAACTGCTCCTTTCCACTCTATAAATACACATATAGATCTATAGGACTGACTATCGATATCCAGAAATAGAGTGTATTATATACTTTTTCATTTCTTTCTATTTTATTCTCTTTACTGTTCGATTTCTGTAATCTAATCTCCTATCTGTTGAGCTTTTTATTTCATACTTCTGATTAAGTTTGTACGCTCTACTTCATTAATGATTGCAGGAAATGGCGTCCGTTGATCGATTGAAATCCGGTTTTGAGCAGTTTAAGAAGGAAGTTTACGAGTGCGTTCATAAATCCCCTCTCTCAATTTTATTTTCAGGCTTTAATGATTTATAAGGAACCAAAAAGAAAAGAAACTATGTGATTCATTTCTTTCTTAGATCTCTATCGTCTTTTTTTTACTTTTGGGAATAGTAACAGAATTAAGCTTTGAATCTTATCTATTGGCAGTGCTAAAGAAATTGTATATTCTCAGGATGTGAATTACTTCGGTTTTTGCTAAGCAATATTATTTTCTTACACGGAAGAGATTTGTTTGGTTTAATTTTGATGGCAGGAAGAAGCCCGAGGTGTTTAACCAGCTTGCCGAGGGCCAGAGTCCAAAGGTAAAGCTTTCCAATTTCAATAATATAATTCTGGACATAGACAAAATTAGAAATAAACAAAATTTCGCTATGGAATTCCAGGCTTTCCCTTCAAGAACTTTCAAACTCTATCTATTATATAACATTAATTTCCATTCTTTTCTGTTAAACTAAGCAACTTTATGTTTCTACAAACGTCCTACTCTCTCTCTCTCTCTCTCTCTCTCTCTCTCTCTCTCTCTCTCTCTCTCTCTCTATTAAGCATGATTAGAAACGTTTTAAATTTTGTGTTATTGAAGAAAATAGGAAACGGTTATTTAATTATTTCCAAAAAACCCCAAGCAGAATCATTCTCCTTTTCAAAAGAAAAGAGGCCTATTAAGTATAAATTAAATTATTTTCCAACCTGAACTTGTACAAAAAATAGCAGCAGTCGAACATTGATTGTAAGATTATTAAATTAAATATAATATATTAATATGCCTTCGTGCAGTTTCTAATATTTGCGTGTTCGGATTCACGAGTGTGTCCATCTGTATTGTTCAACTTTCAACCTGGGGAGGCTTTTACCATCCGCAACATCGCTAACATGGTCCCACCCTATGACAAGGTTACTTACCATTTCATCCTTCCTTCTGCATCATCAAGAAGCACTCTCTATAATCACAATAATTTTTTTTTTCAATGTTACAGATTTATTAGCATAGTATTTCCCTTCAATTATTTCTGATTTATAACACTTCACAGTGTACTTATTATTATTATTATTATTTTTTCCTCCAGACAAGATATTCTGATATTGGTGCTGCTATTGAGTACCCCGTTGTTCACCTCAAGGTATTTCAATGAGCTTATCACAATTAGCCGTAATGCATGATGTTTTGTGTTTGACTTTATCTAATTAATTAAAAACTAATAGTCATCTTAATATTATCACTTGCAAATACCCCTTATTTTTAAATGAAGGGATGAGATTATCTATAGGCAATTATATGATATATTGTATTTGTTAGGACTTGTCATCAACTTATCTCAAACTTATAAAGTGTATAGTAAAATTGGATATGATTTTAATCGTGATAATTTTTGTTATTGTTTTTTAAATAGTTTTAAATAAAAAAATTTTATACTAAAAATTTGTTTTAGAAAGAATAAAAAAGTTGTACCAAACGAAGCCTAAATCTAATTTATATTAAAAAGGAAGAAGACATAGTTGCATGGTTGATATATTAATTCCTTATATGTATTAAGGATAGGTTAAATTTCATGTATGACAGGTAGAGAATATTATTGTTATTGGACACAGTCGTTGTGGAGGGATCAAAGCGCTCCTCTCAATTAAAGACAATGCTTCTCTCGGCACGTAAGTTTTACATATATTGCCACATAGCTATAATGTTATTTTATATTTAGTATCTAGTTCTAGTAGTTCTTTTGACATTTATACATAGAATTATGCATCATTTAGCCCAGTTGCTTGTAAAAGTTTTGTAGTATTAGTTTCTTGGAGATATAGGGGTATCAGAATATTGCTACATTTATGTAACAATTAAGTCGGAATTTTTCTGAAGTTTCCATAATTGTATATGTTTCTCAAATATTTCAACTAAATAATTCAAATAAGAATATACAATAACATTATGAAGATTGTAAGAAGTGAAATGAAAGATAAAATTCTAAATCAAAATGCTTCAATCATTGCCACTGTTTAGCTTATTCAGTTAAGCAATTCAATTCATAACTTTAGAAGAGCAACATGATTTATACCACTTATAGGAGCTATATATCACTTCGCATTAGAAGTTAAATATAAAAGAGTATAATTTATAAATTGTTTGGAACTGCTGTAGTATTTTATAAAGTTAATTATGAAGTTTTTATAGAGAAAATGTCTTGTTACTATAGATATAGAAAACACCTTTTCACCTTAAAAATCCATGAAAAATAATGAGAAAATAGAGAAAAAAAAAAATAGTCAAATAAAATTATGATTATTATGTGAAAAATATAGCTGTCGTAAAGTTATCCCAAATAATCCCTCTATCCCAAACTACATCATACCACTTCTAAGAGAATATTAGAGATTTTTCTCACCAACATAAGTACATAACTAGCAAGAATTTTTTTTTATCAACTACTAAATTGTATATTTCTTCAAATAATATCTTTAAGCAAAATTCAAATGGAATAAATATGTCATATTATTAATCCGGTAAATAACATTCATGTACAGTGACTTTATAGAGGATTGGGTCAAAATCTGCACTCCGGCAAAAGAAGCAGTGAATCAAGCTCACAGTGATCTCTCCTTTGAAGAACAATGCTCAAAGTTGGAGAAGGTAATTATTAACTTTATTTTTGTCCTCTCGTTGTACCCTTATATTGATATAAATTAAGAAATTCATTATTCAACACAGTCATATCAATGTAAAAGATTAGGGCGCTATTAGCTATACAAGTGGCATTAAAGTAAATTCATACGCTTAAGAATGATACACCAATAAAAATACAATTTTTTGGCAAAACAACAATATCAAATAAATAATAAGACTCTAATTTTTGGAGTTAAATGATAATCTATTTCAAAAAACTTTAAATCAAATAGTATTATATGATGTAACCTTATTTTTCTAATTCACAATTTCATTGGCCTTTAAATACTTACAGGAAGCTGTGAAAGTTTCTCTTGAGAATTTGAAGACTTACCCTTATGTTAAGGAAGGCCTGGAGAAGAAGACATTGGCTTTGTACGGAGGGTACTATGATTTTGTCAATGGTGCTTTTGAGACATGGGAGGCTTAAAACCCTTGTTATATATGTTGTTAATTTACTTACTTCAAAGCTTCATGTACCTTATAATATTCATGAAGACTTTCAATATTTTTGTGTATTTTGAGTTTGTGTGTGTGTTTTGTCGTCTCAATCAATTATGTTGTTGTAGTCACCCGCCTCGTAGCTAAGTGTTAGAAGAGTATTAGCGCTATCACGAGCAATCGTTGGAGTGTTGACTTGGTGTTTATGTATGTGTAAGGGCATTGTAATTTTAATCATGAATGTCCATTTTCTTTTGTGTTATTAATGTTACAAGAGCAATGGTTCTAATTATGGATGGATAGAAAATTTTCTTATATACTAATAGTGCACATCTCAGTTTCATTGTGTACTTAAATTGATGATGATTAGCTCAGTAAATGATTAGATGATCATATGAGTTTAGCAATGTATGCCAATTACTTCTAGACAAGATTTGCTATGCAATATCGATCTATACACGATAAACACTTGGATCAATCGAATTGCAACTCAAACAATTATTATCAACTAAGCAATTATAATTATAATGTTTTGGTGATGACTGAATTCTCTCAAAAAAAAAGTTATGAATTGATCTTTATAGTTTGGTGGCTCATGATTAATAATAATAAGGCTTCATTTGAGACAACTTTTTTGTTACTTTATAAATTGGCTTTCTAAAAAGCTACTTTAAAAAACATGTATAAAACTTTAAAAAAAAAAGCGAGTAAAATTCACCATACGCAATAAGCAAAAAACCTTAACAACTAAGCAGCCTATTAAAAACTCTTACATAAAAGTACTACAGAGTTTATTAAGCAAATATGTCTACAAGTCAAAAAAAAAGTCCTTCAAAACTTAACAACTATGATGCAAGCCCCCCTTTTTAATGATATTATTAATGCAAATAAGAATATTTAATAGTTCAAATATTTAACTATCCATCATATTATAAACTATAAATTATAAAAAATACTCATGTAATGATGAAGTCATATGACGCTTCTACAAATTGTATTACTTGATAAACAATGCATAAGCTTCAAATTAAGTAAAGTCAAATTAATACAAGTGTTAAATAACCATTTAAATTTTTCAAAAAAAAAAAAAACCTTCAGTAAAATTATGAAAAAAGATAATCTCAAGATATTTTGACCCAATTTTAGTCGAAATAATTTAATGCATAGTGCTTTATCATAGTATAAATAATTTAAAACCTAAACTTAATTTCTAATGCGAAAATTTTTAGTTCAAAATATATTTATACCTAAATCGATTTTGAAAATAGTAAGAAAACTGTCCCAAACAAAATCTAAGAGCTAAATAAAATACTCATTGATGATTATTTAATTACTTATTTGATGATTTATTTTATATTTTTCATATATCTTATATACTTTAAGAATAATATATATTATTTGAGATTTATTTATGATAAAAATATCAAATAAATAGCAATATATATATATATATATATATATATATATATATATATATATATATATATATATATATATATATATCAAACAACTAAATAATACTCAATGAATTGTCCAAATCTTAGTTAAAATCTATAAATACAATTGATATGTCATCAAAAAATTAGCCTGATCAGACATGAATCTCGAGGCAAAAATTAAGTTGGAAACTTCAAAAATTAAATCTGGGATCATCTGGACTCTGATTTTAGAAAACTTATAGTCGAACAGAGCGTCTCGGGAATACAAACCCAACGACACCAAATTCAACTCGATCCAAGTCCAAATGGGTCCAAATCAAAGACTCGAACACATTTGGAAGGTTCAATTCATAATTTGGATTACCAAACAATTTCCGAATATGACATGCTTATAATCGAATCGAGCGGCTTGACGAGACGAATCCAACGAGCCCAAGATCGCTGAATTCCGATATCATTATAACCTTCAAATGTCTGACGAACTGTCCACGATCAAGGGATTCAATATCAGCCGTCCATCCAATCCTCTCCACATTTTCCCTTAATCCTCCCCCTATTTGCGGGTAATGTCATCCTCAAAAAAACTAGAAATAGCATCTCATTTCTCTTGAGAGGGGACCCAAGAAAGAAGAAGATGAGAAAAGTAAGAGGGAATAAACTCCTCCTCGACCACCGCCGGTCGGGATTCACCCCGACTTCCACGAGACGTCGGAATTCTACCCGACTTCTACACGATACCGGAATTCTGCCCGACTTTCACATGACGCCGAAATTCTGCCCGACTTCCACGAGACGCCGAAATTCTGCCCAATTTTCACGAGACGCCGGAATTCTGCCCGACTTCCATGAGACTTCGGAGTTCTGCCCAACTTTCAAATGACGCTGAAACTCTGCCCGATCTCCAATTAAGTGACGCCGGAATTTTGACCGATCTCCAAGTTACTCTGGAGTTTTGCTTGAATATCATCTAACACCGAAGTTCTCCCTAGCCTTGACTGACGTCATACTTCTACCCGACGCTGGACCTCTACTTGTCGCCAGATTTCTACCCGACGCCGGACTTCTACCCGTTGTCGGATTTTTGCCGGACATCTATCTGATGTTGGATTTCTACCTAACGCCGTCCTTCCGACATCTGTCGTTAGACAACAGCCCTTCCGACCTTCGTCGCCCGCCGACTATGGTCCTTCCAACTTACGTCGCCCATCAAATACGATCATTCGACCAAACAAACACGTCAACAGTAACTCTTTGTATTCTCATCATGTATTCCATATAATGTACATCAAGCAATGGCCTTCCCCCTAATGAAGGACTTCATTTGTAATCGATTGCAAACAATAGTTGATTCATTCAAACTAGGCTAGACCCTGTGGGTTTTCCCTCTTTTCAAGGATTTTCTACGTAAAAATCTTGGTGCCTCATATGAATGCTATGTACACCCTCTCTCCTATCTGTGTGCGTGTCGGATCTTCTTACAAAGTTAAGACGTTAAATTCTATGTTTCTCTACCGCCGCGAACATTCTACAACACAACAACAATTATACGTAGTAATTAGTCTATATATTTTAAATCATTAACATGATAAAATATATAATTAGTTTGGAAGGATTACGAATCGATCATTATAATATAAAATATTTATAAGTTTGAACAAGATTTTAACAATTAAAAAAAAGAATGAACATACACAAAATAATAAGATAGTTTTATAATTTTTGCAACAGCTTTGTATTAAATTTTTTATTTTTTATATAAAAAATTATTTTAAAAAATAATATGAAAGCCATCCCTAAATCTCATTCCTTAATCCTTGCAACTTTCTGAGGGAGTAATCATGCCAAGTCTTCTCAATATTTAATTTTAAAAATTTGGATGAAGCCTATAATAATATGCTTTCTTTCATGAGTCTGTGTCTGATCTGGTGGAGTCGAATTTAGCTAGGGAGGATTCTTGTGGGCTGGCGGCTGGCGGCATTGTTTCTGATGCTGCTACGTTTGGTCTTTCCCCAAATGCTATTCCTATTTTTCCTCATGTTTTACCGTCTACGATTAAGATTACTTTGCCGATTAACTCGATGGATAATATTAATGATTCAGAAGGTCTTGTTGCTGTTAATCCTTCTGCCCCTTTGGTTACTGCTCTGGTTGAAGATGTGGCTCCTTCGTCGGGTGCTAGAGATGCTTGTAACTCGGTTATCAACAGTTTAATTGAAGTCCCTGTTAATTTAGGGGAATCGCATTCTATGGCAAATCAGTTAGGTGATTCTTCTAGTTTGGACATTAGGAACCATCTTAATTGGTTGAATGGATCGTCGGATTGTGAATCTGAATCCAAATTTTCAGAAGGTGGTTTGGCTTCTCCGGAATTCTGTGGGGGATCGGACCCTGGTAACGATTTCACTCTGGTTCGTGCTAGACCTAGTATAACTGTTGCATCTCGGGGGAGATTTCGTGGGAGAGGCCGGCGTAGACGTTAGTATTCGTTTTCTGTTGGTTTCTCCTTGTTCTTTTCTTGGGATTCATGTGCTTTTATTATGTTCAATTGGCTGGTGCGACGGGATTTGGGCAATGATGTAGTTGGGGCTCGCGTCCCTGTTGTTTAGCTGGTGGCAACTTTTGATGTGGCTTGTTGGGCGTTCCCCACCTTATTGGAAGGTCCGTGCGTGGCTTCAAGAACGCTGGTAGTCCTGGCCGCTTACTGAGCCCGCTTTTTGGCTGTAATTTTCCATTTTAATTTTAGCTTTTTGTGTCTACCAAAGCTGTAACCGTTTTGATTTTCATTAATATATTTCTCTTTTAAAAAAAAATTCTTTCTTTCATAGTATCCGAAAATAACTTCTATCTATTTAAAAACTTATCCTCTCTCAATCATTCTTCAAATCTTCCCAATTGCGTTCAGATTCATTTCCAACTGGAGTAGTGCGAGACTGGGCCACGCTTGGGCGGGCCACTTCACAGTTGAACCGTCCTCCCATCTCCTTATATAAAAACGCAGTAATGTAATTCACGCACGCCAAGTCCTCTGTCCTCCTTTTTTCAATCTTCTCTGCAGTGTTAGTTATCTATTCTAAGCCAACCGAAACTACAGAAGGAAACGGCCTACAGCAGTTTCAGCAACTGAAGCCCACTACTTCTTCTCTGCAGTTTTTGCATCTCCACGATTCAAAAACTGCTCCTTTCCACTCTATAAATACACATATAGATCTATAGGACTGAAAGATCTATCGAAATCCAGAAATAGAGTGTATTATATACTTTTTCATTTCTTTCTATTTTATTCTCTTTACTGTTCGATTTCTGTAATCTAATCTCCTATCTACTGAGCTTTGTATTTCATCCTTCTGATTATGTTTGTATGCTCTAATTCATTAATGATTGCAGGAAATGGCGTCCGTTGATCGATTGAAATCCGGTTTTGAGCAGTTTAAGAAGGAAGTTTACGAGTGCGTTCATAAATCCCCTGTCTCAATTTTATTTTCAGGCTTTAATGATTTATAACGAACCAAAAAGAAAAGAAACTATGTGATTCATTTCTTTCTTAGATCTCTATTGTCTTTTTTTTACTTTTGGGAATAGTAACAGAATTAAGCTTTGAATCTTATCTAATGGCAGTGCTAAAGAAATTGTATATTCTCAGGATGTGAATTACTTCGGTTTTTGCTAAGCAATATTATTTTCTTACACGGAAGAGATTTGTTTGGTTTAATTTTGATGGCAGGAAGAAGCCCGAGGTGTTTAACCAGCTTGCCGAGGGCCAGAGTCCAAAGGTAAAGCTTTCCAATTTCAATAATATAATTCTGGACATAGACAAAATTAGAAATGAACAAAATTTCGCTATGGAATTCCAGGCTTTCCCTTCAAGAACTTTCAAACTCTATCTATTATATAACATTAATTTCCATTCTTTTTTCTGTTAAACTAAGCAACTTTATGTTTCTACAAACGTCCTACTCTCTCTCTCTCTCTCTCTCTCTCTCTATTTAGCATGATTAGAAACGTTTTAAATTTCGTGTTATTGAAGAAAATAGGAAACGGTTATTTGATTATTTCCAAAAAGACCTGAAACAGAATCAAACTTCTCCTTCGCGAAAGGACAGAGGCCTATTAAGGATAAATTAAATTATTTTCTAACTTGAACTTGCACAGAAATAGCAGCAGTCGAACATGGACTGTAAGATTATACATATTTTAATGTATAAATTTCTGATTTTAGTTGTTCAAAATCAAACCCTCCTATGTGCAGTTTCTTGTATTTGCGTGTTCGGATTCACGCGTGTGCCCATCTGTATTGTTCAACTTTCAACCTGGGGAGGCTTTTACCATCCGCAACATCGCTAACATGGTCCCACCCTATGACAAGGTTTACTTACTACTTACCATTACATCCTTCCTTCTATGAGAGATTATTAGGTGCGAAGTGCGGACGGGGAGAATCGTCCGCACAAGCACTATACCAAGTTAGGTACAGGATTTCGGTACTGCTGGGTATCGCTAGGTACCCAGTATTTGTGCGAGCTGTGCACACTCTGCACCTAATAATTTTTCTCCTTCTACATCACCATGAAGTCCTCTCTATAATCCTAAAAAAAATAAAAAAATCTAAGTTATAGCTTTTATCAGCACAGCATTTCCCTTCAATTATTTATGATTTATAAGATTTCTCAGTGCATTTATCAGTATTATTTTTTCCTCTCCAGACAAGATATTCTGGTATTGGTGCTGCTATTGAGTACCCCATTGTTCACCTCAAGGTATTTCTCAATGAGCTTATCACAATTAGCCGTAATGAATGATGTTTTGTGTTTGACTTTGTCCAATTAAAAACTAATAGTCATCTAAATATTATCACTTACAAATACTCTTTTTTTATGAGTGGATGACATTAGAACTTGTCATCAACTTATCTCAAGCTTATAAAGTGTATAGTAAAATTGTTTAAGATTTTGTTTGTGATAGTTTTTTTATTGCTTTTTAAATAGCTTTTAGTTTAAAAACTTTTTGTACAAGAATATTATTTTAGAAAACAAAAAAAATACTGTACCAAACGAAGCCGAAATCTGATTTGTATTTAGAAAAGAAGAAGACATGGTTGCATGGTTGAAATCTTAATTCCTTATATGCATTAACAATAGGTTAAATTTCATGCATGACAGGTAGAGAATGTTATTGTTATTGGACACAGCCGTTGTGGAGGAATCAAAGCGCTCCTCTCTACTAAAGACAATGCTTCTCTCGGCACGTAAGTTTTATATATATATATTGTCACATAGCTATATTGTTATTTTATATGTAGTATCTAGTTCTAGTAGTTCTTTTGACATTTATACATAGAATTATGCATCATTTATCCCCGTTGCTTATAGAAGTTTTGAAGTTTTATTTTCTTGGAAATATGGAGATAATGCTACATTTATGTAACAATTAAGTCAAATTTTTCAGAAGTTTCCATAATTATAAATGTTTCTCAACTATTTCAACTCAATAATTCAAATAAAAATCTATGAGAAATATTCTAAGAAGTGAAATGAAAGATAAAATTCAAAATCAAAATGCTTCAATCATTACCTTTGTTTAGCTTATTCAGTTAAACAATACAAATCATAGTTGCCAGAAAGCTGTCCCAAACTACATCATATCTCTTCTAAGAAAGAATATTAGAGATTTTTCTCACCAACATAACTCAGAAGATTTTTTTTTTATCAACTACTCAATTGTATATTTGCTTCAAATAATATATTTAAGCAAAACTCAAATGGTATAAACATGTCATATATTAATTCGGTAAATAATTTTCATGCGCAGTGACTTTATAGAGGATTGGGTCAAAATCTGCACTCCGGCAAAAGAAGCAGTGAATCAAGCTCACGGTGATCTCTCCTTTGAAGAACAATGCTCAAAGTTGGAGAAGGTAGTTATTTAATTTATTTTTGTCCTCTACCTGTACCCTTATCCTGATATAAATTAAGAAATTCATTATTCAACAGTGTGATATCATTGTAAAAATTAATAGAAAAACTTTGGCATTAAAGTAAATTCATATTCTTAAGAATGATACACCAATAAAAATACTATTTTTGGCAAAACAACAATATCAAATAAATAATAAGAGTTATAATATTGGGAGTTAAGTGATAATCTATTTCAAATAACTATAAATCAAACAGTATTATATGATATAACTTTTGAATTATTTTGACAATGCATACTTTTTTTTTTTTTCTAATTCTCAATTTTATTGGACTTTAAATACTTGTAGGAAGCAGTGAAAGTTTCTCTTGAGAATCTAAAGACTTACCCTTATGTTAAGGAAGGCCTGGAGAAGAAGACTTTGGCTTTGTACGGAGGGTACTACGATTTTGTCAATGGCTCTTTTGAGACATGGGAGGCTTAAAACCATGGTTATATATGTTGTTAATTTACTCACTTCAAAGCTTCATGTACCTTATAATATTCATGAAGACTTTTAATGTTTTTGTGTATTTTGAGTTTAAGTGTGTGTGTTTTATCGTCTCAATTAATTATGTTGTTGTTGTCACCCACCTCGTAGCTAATTAAGTGTTAGAAGGGCTTTAGTGCTATCACGAGCAATCGTTGGTGCGCTGACCTGGTTTTTATGTATAAGTAAGGTCATTGTAATTTTAATCTTGTATTTTCGTATCCTTTTGTGTTATTAATGTTACAAGAATGATGATTCTAACTATGGATGGATAGAAAAGTTTCTTATATACTAATAGTGCACATCTCAGTTTCATTGTGTACTTGAATTGATGCTCATTAACTCAGTAGATGATTAGATGATCATATGAGTTTAACAAAGTATGGCATTTACTTCTAGACAAGATCTGACATGCCACATCGATCTATAAACGATAAACACTTGTATCACTCGAATTATAACTCAAACAATTGTTACCAACTAAGCAGTTATAATTATAATGATATGCGCTGATAAATGAATTTTCTTCACAAAAAAGAAAGGTTATGAATGAATCTTTATAGTTTGGTGGCTCATGATTAATAATAATAAGGCTTAATAAGGTTTCGTTTGGGACAGTCTTCTCATTGCTTTATAAATCAGCATTCTAAAAAACCACTTTAAGAAATAATAAAAAAGCCGTTCTAAAAAAGCCCCAGTAAAATTAACCATACGCAATAAACAAAAAACTTTACCAATTAAGCAGCCTATTAAAACCTCTTACATAAGAGTACTACAGAGTTTATTAAGCAAATATGTCTACAAGTCATAAAAAAGTTCTTCTAAACTTAACAACTATGATGCAAGCCCCCCTTTTTAATGATATTATTAATGCAAATAAGAATATTTAATAGTTCAAATGTTTAACTGTCCATCATATTATAAACTATAAATTATAAAAAAATACTCATGTCATGATGAAGTCATATGACGCTTCTACAAATTGTATTACTTGATAAACAATGCATAAGCTTCAAATTAAGTAAAGTCAAATTAATACAAGTGTTAAATAACCATTTAAATTTTTCAAAAAAAAAAAAAACCTTTATAAAATTATGAAAAAAGATAATCTCAAGATATTTTTGACCCATTTTTAGTATAAATAATTTAATGGATAGTGTTTTATCATCTGAAGTTAAATTAATACTTCTTTCGATCCAATTTTAGTATAAATAATTTAAAACCTAATCTTAATTTCTAATGCGAAAATTTTTAGTTCAAAATATATTTATACAAGAAAGTCGATTTAGAAAACTGTAAGAAAACTGTCCCAAAAAAAGCCTAAGAGCTAAATAAAATACTCATTAATGATTATTTAACTACTTATTTGATGATTTATTTTATATTTTTCATATATCTTATAAATTTTAAAAATAATATATATTATTTGAGATTTATTTTGGATAAAAATATCAATTAAATAGCTATATATATATATATATATATATATATATATATATATATATATATATATATATATATATATATATATATATATATATATATATATATATATCTATATATCTTAGTTAAAATCTATAAATACATAAAACAACTAAATAATACTCAATGAATTGTCCAAATCTTAGTTGAAATCTATAAATACAATTGATATGTTATCAACAAATTATCTTGATTGGATCTCGAGGCAAAAATTAAGTTGGAAACTTCAAAATTTAAATCTAGGATCATCTGGACTCTGATTTTAGCAAACTTATAGTTGAATAGAGCGTCTCGGGAATACAAACCCAACGAAACCAAATTCAACTTGATCCAAGCCCAATCCAAATCAAAGACTTGAAGCACATTTGGAAGGTTCAATCCATAATTTGGATTACCAAACAGTTTTCAAATATGACATGCTTATAATCGAATTGAGCGGCTTGACAAGACGAATCCAACGAGCCCAAGATCGCTGAATTCCGATATCATTAAGACCTTCAAATGTCTGACGAACAGTCCACGATCAATGTATTCAATATCGGTCGTCCATCCAATCCTCTCCACATTTGACCTTGATCCTCCCCCTATTTACGGGTCATATCATCCTAAAAGAACTATAAATAACCGCTTATTTCTCTTGAGAGGGGACCCAAGCAAGGTAGGAGGGAAGAAACTCCTCCTCGACCACCACCGGGATTCACCCCGACTTCCACGAGACGCCAGAATTATGCCCGACTTCCACGCGAGACCGAAATTCTGCCCGACTTCCACGAGACACAAGAATTATGTCCGACTTCCACAAGACTTCGAAGTTCTGCCCAACTTTCAAATGACGCCAAAACTCTGCCTGATCTCCAAGTGAAACTGGAATTTTGTCCGATCTCCAAGTTACTCTGGAGTTTTGCCCGAATATCATCTAACGCTGGAGTTCTCCCCTGCCACCGACTGATGTCATACATCTACCATACACGAGACCTCTACTTGTCGCCAGATTTCTACCCAACGTCGGACTTCTACCCTTTGTCGGATTTTCTTCGGACATCTATCCAATGTTGGATTTCTGTCCATTTTTCCCCTTTTCAAATGTTTTTCATGTAAAAATTTTGGTGCCTTATATGAATACTACATACACCCTCTCTCATATCTGTGTGTGTGTCGGATCTTTGTACAAAGTTAAGACGTTAAATTCTATATTTCTCTACCACTGCGAATATTCTATGACGCAACAACAATTATACTTAGTAATTAGTATTCGACCATTATAAAATAAAATATTTATAAATTTGAACAATATTTTTAACAATTAAAAAAATGAATGAACATACACAAAATAATAAGATAGTTTTATAATTTGTGCAACAACTTTCTGAGGGAGTAATCATGCCAAGTCTTCTGAATATATAATTTTAAAAATTTGGATGAAGCCTTTAATAATATGCTTTCTTTCATAGTATCCAAAAATAATTTCTAGCCATTTAAAAACTTATCCTCTCCCAATCATCCTTCAAATCTTCGCAATTGCGTTCAGATTCATTTCCAACTGGAGTAGTGCCAGACTGGGCCACGCTTGGGCGGGCCACGTTTGGGCGGGCCACTTCACCTTCGACGCGTCCTCCCATCCCTTATATAAAACGCAGTAATGTAATTCACGCGCGCCAAGTCCTCTGTCTTCCCTTTTTTCAATTTTCTCCGAAGTGTTAGTTACCTATTCTAAGCCAACCGAAACTACAGCAGCAAACCGCCTACAGCAGTTTCAGCAACTGAAGCCCACTACTTCTCTGCAGTTTTTGCATCTCCACGATTCAAAAACTGCTCCTTTCCACTCTATAAATACACATATAGATCTATAAGTCTGAAAGATCTATCTAAATCCAGAAATAGAGTGTATTATATACTTTTTCCTTTCTTTTTATTTTATTTTCTTTACTGTTCTATTTCTGTAATCTACTCTCCTATCTGCAGAGCTTGGTATTTCATCCTTCTGATTATGTTTGTATGCTCTATTTCATTAATAATTGCAGGAAATGGCGTCCGTTGATCGATTGAAATCCGGTTTTGAGCAGTTTAAGAAAGAAGTTTACGAGTGCGTTCATAAACTCCCACTCTCAATTTTATTTTCAGGCTTTAATGATTTATAAGGGACCAAAAAGAAAAGAAATTATGTCATTCATTTCTTTCTTAGATCTCAAATATTATTTTTTTTTACTTTTGGTAATAGTAACAGAATTAAGCTTTGAATCTTATCTAATGGCAGTGCTAAAGAAATTGTATATTCTCAGGATGTGAATTACTTTGGTTTTTGCTAAGCAAAATTATTTTCTTAGACGTAAGAGATTTGTTTGGTTTAATTTTGATGGCAGGAAGAAGCCCGAGGTGTTTAACCAGCTTGCCGAGGGCCAGAGTCCAAAGGTAAAGCTTTCCAATTTCAATAATATAATTCTCTCCACAGAAAAAATTAATAATAAACAAAATTTCGTTATGGAAATCCAGGCTTTCCTTTCAAGAACCTTCAAACTCATCAATTATATAACATTTCCATTCTTTTTTTCTTTTTTTTTTTTTTTCTTTTAAACTAAGCAACTTTATGTTTCTACAAACGTCCTCTCTCTCAGAAACGATTAGGCGATCCTAATTTTTATTATTGAATTTCAATAAAGTAGTAAATAGATCTCTTTATTTAGCAAACTTGTACAAAAATAGCAGCAGTCGAACATTGACTATAAGATTATTAAATTAAATATAATATATTAATATGCCTTCGTGCAGTTTCTAATATTTGCGTGTTCGGATTCACGAGTGTGTCCATCTGTATTGTTCAACTTTCAACCTGGGGAGGCTTTTACCATCCGCAACATCGCTAACATGGTCCCACCCTATGACAAGGTTACTTACCATTTCATCCTTCCTTCCACATCATCAAGAAGCACTCTCTATAATCACAATAAATTTTTGTTTCAATGTTACAGATTTATTAGCATAGTATTTCCCTTCAATTATTTCTGATTTATAACTCTTCACAGTGTATTTATTATTATTATTATTATTTCCTCCAGACAAGATATTCTGGTATTGGTGCTGCTATTGAGTACCCCGTTGTTCACCTCAAGGTATTTCAATGAGCTTATCACAATTAGCCGTAATGCATGATGTTTTGTGTTTGACTTTATCTAATTAATTAAAAACTAATAGTCATCTTAATATTATCACTTGCAAATACCCCTTATTTTTAAATGAAGGGATGAGGTTATCTATAGGCAATTATATGATATATTGTATTTGTTAGGACTTGTCATCAACTTATCTCAAGCTTATAAAGTGTATAGTAAAATTGGATATGATTTTAATCGTGATAATTTTTGTTATTGTTTTTTAAATAGTTTTAAATAAAAAAATTTAATACTAAAAATTTGTTTTAGAAAGAATAAGAAAGTTGTACCAAACGAAGCCTAAATCTAATTTATATTAAAAAGGAAGAAGACATAGTTGCATGGTTGATATATTAATTCCTTATATGTATTGAGGATAGGTTAAATTTCATGTATGACAGGTAGAGAATATTATTGTTATTGGACACAGTCGTTGTGGAGGGATCAAAGCGCTCCTTTCTATTAAAGACGATGCTTCTCTCGGCACGTAAGTTTTACATATATTGCCACATAGCTATAATGTTATTTTATATTTAGTATCTAGTTCTAGTAATTCTTTTGACATTTATACATAGAATTATGCATCATTTAGCCCAGTTGCTTGTAAAAGTTTTGTAGTATTAGTTCCTTGGAGATATAGGGGTATCAGAATATTCCTACATTTATGTAACAATTAAGTCAGACTTTTTCTGAAGTTTCCATAATTGTATATGTTTCTCAAATATTTCAACTCAATAATTCAAATAAGAATATATAATAAGCATTATGAAGTTTGTAAGAAGTGAAATGAAAGATAAAATTCTAAATCAAAATGCTTCAATCATTGCCACTGTTTAGCTTATTCAGTTAAGCAATTCAATTCATAACTTTAGAAGAGCAACATGATTTATACCACTTATAGGAGCTATATATCACTTCGCATTAGAAGTTAAATATAAAAGAGTATAATTTATAAATTGTTTGGAACTGCTGTAGTATTTTATAAAGTTAATTATAATTTTCATGCGCAGTGACTTTATAGAGGATTGGGTCAAAATCTGCACTCCGGCAAAAGAAGCAGTGAATCAAGCTCACAGTGATCTCTCCTTTGAAGAACAATGCTCAAAGTTGGAGAAGGTAATTATTAACTTTATTTTTGTCCTCTCGTTGTACCCTTATATTGATATAAATTAAGAAATTCATTATTCAACACGGTGATATTATTGTAAAAATTAATAGATTAGGGCGTTATTAGCTATAAGAGTAGCATTAAAGTAAAATCAAATAAAAATACTATTTTTGGCAAACAACAATATCAAATAAATAATAAGATTTTTAATTTTGGGAGTTAAATGATAATCTATTTCAAATAACAATAAATCAAATAGTATTATATGACATAACTTTTGAATTGTTTTGATAATACATATCTTCTTTTTCTAATTCTCAATTTCACTGGCCTTTAAATACTTGTAGGAAGCTGTGAAAGTTTCTCTTGAGAACCTGAAGACTTACCCTTATGTTAAGGAAGGCCTGAAGAAGAAGACATTGGCTTTGTACGGAGGGTACTACGATTTTGTCAACGGTGCTTTTGAGACATGGGAGGCTTAAAACTATTGTTATATATGTTGTTAATTTACTTCAAAGCTTCATGTACCATTAATACTCATGAAGACTTTCAATGTTTTTGTGTATTTTGAGTTTGTGTGAGTGTTTTGTCATCTCAATCAATTATGTTGTTGTAGTCACCCACCTCGTAGCTAAGTGTTAGAAGAGCATTAGCTTTGTCACAAGCAATCGTTGGAGTGTTGACATGGTGTTTATGTATGTGTAAGGTCATTGTAATTTTAATCTTGTATTTCCATTTTCTTTTGTGTTATTAATGTTACAAGAATGATGATTTTAACTATGGATGGGTAGAAAAGTTTCTTATATACTAAAAGTGCACATCTCAGTTTCATTGTGTACTTGAATTGATGCTCATTAGCTCAATAGATGATTAGATGATCATATGAGTTTAGCAATATATGCCAATTACTTCTAGGCAAGATCTGACATGCCACATCGATTTATACATGATAAACACTTGGATCACTTAATTGCAACTCAAACAATTGTTACCAACTAAGTAGTTATAATTATAATGTTATGATGATTACTGAATTTTACAAAAAAAAAGTTATGAATAAATCTTTATAGTTTGGTAGCTCATGAATAATAATAATAATAATAAGGGTTCATTTGGGATAGTCTTTTTATTGTTTTATAAATAAACTTTCTCAAAAATTATTTTAAGAAATAATAAGAAAGATGTTTGAAAAAATACCAATAAAATTAACCATACGCTATAAGCGAAAAACCTTAACAACTAAGCAGCCTATTAAAAACTCCTACATAAGAGTACTACAAAGTTTATTAAGCAAATATGTCTACAAGTCATAAAAATGTCCTTCAAAACTTAACAACCATGATGCAATTCCCCCTTTTTAATGATATTATTAATACAAATAAGAATATTTAATAGGTCAAATATTTAACTATGCATCATATTATAAACTATAAATTATAAAAACTACTCATGTCATGATGAAGTCATATGCCGCTTCTACATATTGTATTACTTGACAAAAATTACATAAGCTTAAAAATAAGTAAAGTCAAATTAATACAAGTGTTAAATAACCAATATATATATATATATGTTGCATCCAGGAGTATTCGCAGCGGTAGAGAAATACAAAATTCGACGTCTTAGCGTTGTACAAAAATCTGGCACGCAATCAGATAAGAGAGTGTGTCTAGCATTTATGAGACATCAAAATTTTTACGTGAAAAACCCCTGAAAAGGGGGAAAAACCACGGGGCCTAGCCCAGTTTGAATGAATCCACTAGTATTGTAGTTGATTACAAATGAAGTCTTTTCTTTGTGGAAGGCCTTAGCTTCATGTGCATCTTATGGAGTACATTACATTATGTTAATACAAATAGTCATTGTTGACGTGTTCGTTTGGTCGGAAAAACCGTAGTCGACGGGCGACGGAGGTCGGAAGGCTTGAGTCGGTGGCGACGTAAGTCAGGAGGACCGTAGTCGGCTGCCGACGGAGGTCGAAAAGACTGTAGTCGGCGAGCGACATAAATAAGGAGGACCGTAGTCGACGGGCGACGAAGGTCAAAAGAACTGTTGTCTGACGACGAAGGTCGTCAGAAGGACGGCGTCAAGTAGAAGTTCAACAATGGAAAGAAATCCATCTTCGCATAGACGTCCAGCGAAGTCCAATAACCGGTAGAAGTTCGGCGTCATGTAGAAACTTGGCGAAGAGTGAAGGTTCGACGTCGGATAGAAATCCAACGTCTGTTGGTGGCAGAGGAGAACTCCGGCTTCACTTGGGCAGAGAGTTTCGGTGTCAGGAATTTCAGCATCACGTGGAAGTTGGGCAGAATTCCGGCGTTCTCCTGAATATCACGCAGAATCCCAGCGTGTTCGGGCGGCGGGACGAACTCCGGCGGTGATCGAGGAGGAGCTGATTCTCCTTCCCCTTCTCTTCTTCTCACTCCCCCCCCCCCCCCCCCCCCCCCCCCCCCCCTCATGAGAAATGAGGGCTCTATTTATAAATTTTCTGGAGTGGCATGGCCCGTAAATAGATGAGAGATCAAGGGAGGATCGGGAGTGGTTTGAATGGACAGCTGTTATTGAATCTCTTGATTGTAGACCGTTTGTTGGACATTTGAATTTCTTAGTGATGTCATAATTCTGCGATCTTAGGCTCGTTGGATTCGTCTCGTCAATCCGCTCGATTCGAGTATAAGCTCGTTAAAATCGGAGACCGTTTGGTAACTCGAATTGTGGTTTGAACCTTCCAACAGCGCTTCGGGTCCTTGATTCGGACCCATTTGGGCTCGGATTGGGTTGAATTTGGTGTCATTGGGTTCGTATTTCCAAGACGCTCAGTTTGACTGTAAGCTCGCTGAAATCAGAGTTCAGGTGCTCTGGGATTTTATTTTTAAAGTTTCCAACTAGCTTTTTGCCTTGAGATTCGTGTCCGATCAAGATAATTTTGTGATGAATTATCAATATATATAATTTTATTTAGAGAAAAACGATTAGGCGATCCTATTTTTATCATTGAATTTCATTAAAATAGTAAATAGATCTCTTTATTTAGCATGATTAGAAACTTTTAATTTTTGTGTTTTGAAGAAAATAGCAAACAGTTATTTAGTTATTTCCAAAAATCCCTGAAACAGAATCAAACTTCTCCTTCACAAAAGCAAAAGGACGGAGGCCTATTAAGAATAAATTAAATTATTTTCTAACTTGATCTTGCATAAAAATAGCAGCAGTCGAACATTGACCGTAAGATTATTAAATTAAATATATTATATATAAATATATAAAAAAATATTTCCATTAAAAACTTGCACAAAAATAGCCTCTGTTATCTCCACTTCACCATATATAGCCATGCAAGAGGGTGAAAGTGTCAGAATTTGAGTAAGGTGCGGAGGGACCAATAGATATAAAGAAATAGTATAATACGAGCGAAGTATTCGGCCCCTCGCACAATGTCTACGGCCGTTCTCAATGGTTGTTGCTACCTGTCATCCCTCACGACCAGCTCCAACCCTCGCAGTACTTCTATATTAGCCTCCTCCTCCTCTCGCTCTTATAGTAATCCCATCTCTTTTGAATTATTTCAATTTCACTGGCCATTAAATATTTGCAGGAAGCTGTGAAAGTTTCGAAGACTTACCCTTCTGTTAAGGAAGGCTTGGAGTTTGAACGCTGTTCAAATATTTCCCTTGCGACCTCTGACCTCCAAATCCCTTGCGACCTCCGAATCGCCAACCCTAACTTAGCTCAAATTTTTCTAAGATGGCGACAAGGGTGCTCTCTCAGAAGGAGCAAGACATCCAGATGATGTTGGCTGCCCATGTGCACCTCGGAACCAAGAACTGCCACTTCCAGATGGAAAGATATGTTTTTAAGCGTCGGACTGACGGGATATACATTATTAATCTTGGAAAAACTTGGGAGAAGTTACAGCTTGCAGCTAGAGTAATTGTTGCCATCGAAAATCCTCAAGACATAATTGTCCAGTCTGCTAGGCCGTATGGTCAAAGGGCTGTCTTGAAGTTTGCCCAATACACTGGAGCTCACCCTATTGCTGGGAGGCATACCCCTGGAACTTTCACTAACCAGCTTCAAACATCCTTTAGTGAACCTCGTCTGCTTATTCTTGCTGATCCAAGGACTGATCACCAGCCAATAAAGGAATCTGCACTGGGAAATATTCCAACGATTGCCTTTTGTGATACTGATTCACAATTGCGATTTGTTGATATTGGAATTCCTGGTAACAACAAGGGGAAGCACAGTATAGGTTGTCTCTTCTGGTTGTTGGCAAGGATGGTCCTCCAGATGCGTGGTACTATTGCTCCAGGACACAAGTGGGATGTTATGGTTGATCTCTTCTTTTACAGAGATCCTGAGGAAGCTAAGGAGCAACAAGAAGAAAGGGAAGCCTCTGTTGTCCCTGATTATGGCGCTGTAGTTGAATATGGTGGTATCATGCCTTCTGAACAATGGCCTAGTGATTTTGCAAATGTTGCTCCTGATGTGGAAGCAATGCCTAGCTTGGTTGCACCAGCTGCTGGGGTTGAGTGGACTTCTTTTCAAGCTGATTGGGATGCTGCTGCGGCTCCAGTTGCAGAAAGTGATTTGCCTCCTGCTGGTGTTCCTACCCTTGGTTGGGATCCCGCTTCAGCTCCTAATGCCACCGGCTCGGATTAGTTGAAAAGACCTTTGTGGGTTAATCAGAATTTTGTGGAACATGCTTGAGTAAACGTTGATGTTTTAGGAAGGCCTCGAGAAGAATACCTTGACTTTGTACGAAGGGTACGTACTATGATTTTGTCAATGACATTTTCAGACATGGGAGGCTTAAAACCATTGTTATGTTGTTAATTTATTCACTTCGAAGCTTCATGCATTATATAGTATTCATGAAGAATTTCAATGATTTTGTGTATTTTGAGTTTGTGAGAAGGTTGGTGTTTATGTATGTATAAGTCTATTGTAATTTTAATCATGAATTTCCAAATCCTTTTGTGTTATTAATGTTTATGTATGTGTAAGACATCTCACAAGGAGTAGATGATTAGATGATCAGATGAGTTTAGAAATGTATGCCAATTACTTCTAGACAAGAATTGACGTGCCACATCTACACGGTAAACACTTAGATCACTCGAATTGCAACTCAAATAATTGTTACCAACCACTACAGGAAAAGCATCCATTACCGACGGAATTTCCGGCGGCTTTTCGGTGGTCAATTTTCTGGCGGCTTTCCGACGGTTTTTTGCGGTTATAATTATAATGTTATGATGATAAATGAATTTTCTCCACACAAAAAAAAGTTATGAATGAATCTTTATAGTTCGGTGGCTCATGATTAATAATAATTAGGCTTTGTTTGGGATTTTTTTTTATTATTTTATAAATCAGCTTTCTAAAAAATACCAATAAAATTAAGCATAGTAATAAGCAAAAAACCTTACCAACTAAGCGGCCTATTAAAAACTCTTACATAAGAGTACTGCAGAGTTTATTAAGCAAATATGTCTACAAGTCATAAAAATGTCCTTCAAAACTCAAAAAGTATGATGCAAGCCCCATAATGATATTATTAATGCAAATAAGAATATTTATTTATCCATCATATTATAAACTATAAATTATAAAAACTACTCGTGTCATGATGAAGTCATATGACGCTTCTACAAATTGTATTACTTGATAAACAATACATAAGCTTCAAATTAAGTAAAGTCAGAATTAATACAAGTGTTAAATAACCATTTACATTTTTCAAAAAAAAAAAACCTTTATAAAATTATGAAAAAAGATAATCTCAAGATATTTTTACCCAATTTTAGTGTAAATAATTTAATACATAGTGTTTTATCATGTAAAGCTAAATTAATACTTCTTTCGATCCAATTTAAGTCTAAATAATTTAAATCCGAAACTTAACTTCTGATACAAAATTGTTTAGTTCAAAAAATATTTATATTAGAAAGACATTTTAGAAAGCAATAAGAAAACTGTCCCAAACAAAATCTAGGAGCCAAATAAAATACTCATTAATGATGATTTAATTACTTATTCTATGATTTATTTTATATTTTTTCATATATCATATGTACTTTAAAAATAATATATATTATTTGAGATTTATTTATGATAAAAATATCAAATAAGAAATATATATATATATATATATATATATATATATATATATATATATATATATATATATATATATATATATATATATATATATATATATATATATATATCATCAAACAACTAAATAATACTCGATGAATTGTTCAAATCCTAGTTAAAATCTATAAATACGATTATACGTAGTAATTAGTCTATATATTTAAATCATTAACATGATAATATATATAATTAGTTTGGAAGGATTACGATTCGACCATTATAAAATAAAAAATTTATAAGTTTGAACAAGATTTTTAACACTAAAATAAAAAGTTGAATGAACATACACAAAATAAAATGATAGTTTTATAATTTGTACAACAGCATAGTTTTAAAATATCCCATTAATCTGAAAAAAGAAGAAAAAAATAAAAAAACACGTAGCATAAGTGATGATATCATATGTGTTGTGCTACAACTTGATATGGTTTTTGGACAGTTATATCTTTCTTTCTTTCTTTCTTTTCTTTTTTCTTTTTTTCTTTTTGAGTCAATTAAGACATATGTACATACATATCGTATATGTGAACTTCAAATTCAAAATTCTTTGATCGATAGTCAAATCTCTCAACTAACAATACATAACAGTTATATCACAATAATTACGAATATTAGCTAGCTCTACACTGAATTTTATATTGACTTTAATTTTGAACCATTTCATTTAAATCAGATGGCTTTCCTGTATGTCTTTGGTTTATTTCAAAATGTCATAGTCTACCACTCACTAACTACATGTATTATTCGTAGGGTTGTAGTCGTTTATTAGTTTATTTTATTTTATTAAATATTGTCATTTATATTATCATTATACATTAAAGCTTTAAAAAAAAAAATTTGCGTGAGGATAGTCTAAAAGATTTCACATCTTAATGGCCTCGTCAATTTTAAATTTATGATGAAATTAGTTCTATATATGAATGTTGAGTCCGGGAATATTCGCGGCGGTAGAGAAATACATAATTTACCGTCTTAGCATTGTATGAAGATCCAACACACAATCATATGAAAGAGATAGCAAAGAGCTCATAAGAGGCCCTAGAGTTTTTATGTGGAAACCCCTGAAAAATGGGAAAAATCATGGGGTCTGACCTAATTTGAATGAATCCACTAGTATTTGCAGTCGATTACAAATGAGGTCCTTCCTTGGGAGAAGGCCTTGGCTTGATGTCACAAATGTACATCACATAGAGTGCATTACATGGTGGGAGTTATAATAATCAACATAGACATGTTTGCTTGATCGGCATGATCATAGTCGATAGGATAGAGGTCAAAAAGATAGTAATATGTGTTGGAGGTCGAAAGGACTGTAGTCTATAGGAGACAAAAGCTAGAAAGACCATTGTCTGGTGAGGGAGGTCGAAAGAACCGCAGTCGGCAGAAGACTGGGGTAAGAAAAACCATTGTCTAACGACGGAGATCGGAAGGACCGTAGTCGGCAGGAGACCGGGGTCAGAAAGTCTGTTGTCTAGCGATGGAGGTCATAAAGACCATAGTAGGTGACGGAGGTCGGAAGGACCATAGTCAGTAGAAGACAATGGTCCAAAAAATCATAGTTGACAGGAGAATGGGGTCAAAAAGACTTTTGTCAGGTGATGGAGGTTGGAACAACCGTAGTTGGTGACGAAGGTCGGAAAGACCGTAGTCGATAGAAGACTGGGGTCAGAAAGACTGTAATAGTAGTGTGGTACTACGATAGAATTCCAGGTGTCAGCTGGTGATCCGGTAGAAGTTCGAGCCTTAGGTGATGGTCAGGCAGAACTCCGAGTGTCAGGTGGTCGTCTGGCAGAAGTCTGGGCCTCAAGTGGTGGTCCAAAAGAACTCCAGGCGGCAGGTGGTGGTCCGGCGGAACTCTGGGTGTCAGGTGGTGTTTCGGCGGAACTTCGGGCTTCATGTGGTGGTTCAGCAGAACTCCGAGCGTCGGGTGGTGATCTTACAGAACTCCGAGCCTCAGGTGGTGGACCGGCGACACTCTAGGTGGTGGTCGAGGAGGCAAGAGTGATCTCCGATCTCTCTCTTTTCTCCTTAGGCTTAGTGTTCCTTTTCAAGAGAAAATGGGGGTCTATTTATAGATTTCCTAGAGTAGCATGACCTGTAAATAGGTGGAAGATCAAAAGCAAATGGGGAGTGGTTTGCATGGACGTCTGATGTTGGATTCTTTGATCATGAACCATTCGTCAGACATTTGAAGGTCTTAATGATGTCAGAATTTCGTGATCTTGGACTCGTTAGATTCGTCTCGTCGAGCTGCTCGATTCGACTATAAGTATGTCACATTTGGAAACCGTTTGATATCCAAATTGTGGTTTGAACCTTCCAACAGATCTTCAAGTCCTTGATTTGGACTCATTTGGGCTTGGATTGAGTCGAATTTGGTGACATTGGGATCTTATTTCAGAGACGTTCAATTTGACTATAAGTATGCTGAAATCTAAGTTTGGATGGCCCCAATTTTAAATTTGGAAGTTTCCAACTTGATTTTGCATCGAGATTCATGCCCCATCAAGATATATTTTTCAAGGATGTATCAATGATATTTAAAAATTACACTAATCTCAGTAAAAATTTAAGAAAATAAAAATTATTTTTACGTGAATTCTAGTAGGATCAAATTTTTCAGAAAAAAAAAACAGACTATTCCTTCAGAAAAAAAAAAAGTTCGCTTGCTTCATGTGAATCTGCAAGTTGCCTCCTTTTAAAGTGTCATCCCATGCATCTGAGGGCATTTATAATATTTATTTATGTTTCTCATTAGATTAATTTATTATTTATATAGCTTAATATTGTTCAAAGATAGCACTCTTATGCCTCATTCCCTTCTAAGATTATGATTCATAAAGCAAACGCAGAAGATAACCAAAGAAACTTTGCCAAAATCATAGCATCACTAACCTTCAATAACAATTATCAACTACTTGAAAACAGAGAAGTTCCCCTGAAATTTTACCTCAGAGCTAACATCCATGAACGTCGAGTACGTTATAAGAAAAAAAAGATCATTTTCTTCCTCAAAATATCCTTTATATAATAATATCGAACATCTATTCAAATTTCAGGAATGTACCCACCAAGACTTAGGGGCTGTTTGGTTGATTGAAAAAGAAATGCAGTGTAAAATAAATGCAATGTAAAGTAAATGTAATGTATTCTAAATATTTTGAGCCTGTTTGGTTGTATGCAAAATAAACCCAGGAGAATTCTTTCCCTTGTTTGGTTAGGTATATCCAGAGTAAAGTAAAAGCATTTTTTTGTAATAATTTATTTTAGCATTAAAATAAGTATTTTTATAAAAACTATTTTTATAAAAACATTATATTTATAATAATTATTATTATTTTGTGTTATAATTTTTTTTATATTATTTAATTTATTTAAATCTAAATCGAATTAAGATAAAATTACCTTAATTCAACCAATTAAACTATTTCAGTAACATGAGCAGCTGCATTTTGTAATGCAAATTCAATTGGAGAGTTCCAAATAACATCCTCCACCTTCTCTGCCTTCAGTCTCCTTCCTCTATAACACGCTCCAACACCTACGAGAGAGAGCTATGGCTATGGCTATGCTTGCTTGCTTGCTTTTAATACACCTAAATACCCTCTTTAATCGCTCCAGAGGCTTAGACTTCGATTACCTCAACGTTCACGAACTCTTCTCCTCAACCCAGCGCCGCCCACCCAAGATATATGGCTGAAACTTACCGACTTCACCTCCGACGTCTTCTCCGGCACCGGAGAGTACCTAGTAGTGTACAAGTACTTGTCGTACACTCGCGGTACCCTGGCTCTCGAGACGTTAACATTCGAAGCCATCGTCGTCGGCGAAGTGGCTATCGGCTGCGGACGTCAAAACGGCGGCCTTTTTGTTGGCACGGCGGGGCTGTTGGGTCTCGGGTGGGAACCAGAATTATATTCAAGCCGAACAACAACGACGATGCGAACTTGCGAGCTTCCGTCCAATGAAAATGGCGAAACTTCTGATCGGACAGACAAAGGTAACGTCGTCGAAGGAGCGAAGTCGAACAAGAACGAATGAGCCGTAGAAGCCTCTCGTGCAATCTTAAACCTCCTGCAAAAGCAATGAAGCCGAACAGCAACCACGCCTGCGAACTCTTCGTCGAGCGATTTTATAACCCGCTCAATATGAGCGGGTTTCTAATTCCCGCAAAACAGCTCCCACAATACACTCTTAATGCTTCAGATGATTTTCTTTTGCTCCCCTCAAAATTAACCAAACAACCAAATTTAATAAATGCATGTATTTGTTTTACTTTACACTCCTAATTCAAGCAACCAAACAGCCCCTTAGGGTGGTTGGTGGGCGAATACGGTTGGAAATCACCCCTCTCGAGTTTTAATCCCCTCTACTACGGAAATAATGCCTCGCTTCGCTCTTTAGTGAGGCAAAGCAAGTGCAGCCTCATTACGTTTCGTCGAGAGATTAATTATGCCGCCAAACATTTTCTTTGAATTGATAGCAGGGAGATACTCCATTCCAAAAAAAAATCAGGAATATTTTGATAAAACTTTTTAACTCTATTTTATAATAGTTTTCCTATAAAAAATCCTGGTTTGAATATTCGGTAGCAATTTCTTCCGTGCGAGACACGCTTCGCGGCCCAGTTGAAGCCTACGTCCAAGCTTGAACGCCACCGCCGCTGGGCCCAAAGACCAGGCTTCAGCGACGCGTATCTCTCTCTCTCTCTCCCGTTCCCCTTCTCGTTATATAATGACGCAGTAACACAGTCCACGCGCAAGAAATTAAAATCAACCCTCTTCTTCCCCTTCTTCACATCAGTCTTCTCAAGAGAATCAAAGGACTGAAAGAGCCGATCGAAACCGAGAATTTAGAGTAATTTCGCCTTTCATTTAATCTTTCATATTATATACTTTCTATTCGTTTTCATTTCTTTCTGATTTATTTCCTTTGCTGCTCGATCTCTTTAATATAATCTCTGATCTTCTGAGCTTTGGATCTCATCTTCCTGCTAAAGTTTGTATTTTTGTTCTCTTTGAATTTATTCGAAATCATTTCTGATTGCAGGAAATGGAGTCGGCCCAGCGATTGAAATCCGGGTTCGAGCGGTTTAAGAAGGAAGTCTACGAGTGCGTTAATAAATTCCCTCACTTAATTCTCTGTCATCATCATTTAAAAGGAATTCAATCATGGATTTCAAAAGGAATAATCTTAATAGTTTCTACAAAGGAAAAAAAGAAAAAAATCGAGAAGTTGCTTCTTCCAATTATCTGATCCATTTCTTTCATAGATAATAATTTACTGATACTTTTCTGAAGTTTTGGAATATCGAAGAATTTAAGTAGCAGAAACCAAGAATATTCTTCTAATGTGATCCTTTTTTCTTGTCCTTTTAATCTTATATTTTGGCTGTGTTAAAGAAATTAGGGGGTCCTCAATTATTCTATGTAGAGATAGGATGCAGGGAAATCAATCAGAATGTGTCACGTCAACAGTACCGACTTATATCGAGTCGTTGTATCGAATACAGGAGTGATGTGGCATATTATGGTTGGCCTCCTATGAGCGGTACTGACCAGTATCTAGCCGTTATACCAAGCACATAGGTGACGGTGTGTATTCTGGTTGGTCTTTGATATGCATTCGGCGTACGCACAGAATAATTAATCGCATTTAGGATGGCTGCAATTTTTTATAAAGAAATAATTATACAATTGTTTTGAGGCATAACTCATCTTAGTCTGTTGGTTGGCCTTTTTTACTATCAGTTAAGAGATTTTGAGTTCAAATTTTTTATGTATGTGATGTGTATGCGTAATTGTCTTAAAATATCTAAAAAAAAGATTTTGTAAGAAAATTAACTTTTTTTGAAAGTTGCTATAAAAATAACTTTCTACTATAAAATTTTTTTGAAAGCAATAATAAAATTGTAGTCAAATAGAAAGCTATCTCAAATGAAGTCTAAATATTATCAAGTAGATCAATATTAATAATTAGTTAGTATTATGACGTGGATTAACTTGTTTTTAACTAAGATATCTGATTTGCTTACATTAATTAAAAAGATTTCTTTATTCGTTTAACTCTTATGGCAGGAAGGAGCCCGAGGTGTTTAGCCAGCTTGCCGAGGGCCAGAGCCCAAAAGTAAGGCTTTTCAACTTCAATGATTCTCTCCATAAAGAATAATAAAATAAAAAATTCAGCAATGGAAATCTAACTTCTCAAGATAAAGTCTATTGAGGACAAAATTAAATTATTCTCCAACTAAACAGGCACATGCATAGATATAATACCAGTCTATATTGACTGTAATATTATTAAATTAATATATTATAAATAAATTTATGATTTTAATAGTACATAATTAAATTTTCCTTCGCACAGTTTCTAATATTTGCCTGTTCGGATTCGCGTGTTTGCCCGTCAGTCCTGTTTAACTTTCAACCCGGAGAGGCTTTTACCATCCGCAACATCGCTAATATGGTCCCATCTTATGATAAGGTATGTTGTCAATTTTGTCCTTATTTAAATTTTATTTGTAACAACTTTTTTTACTGTTTTTTAAATTAAAATTATTTTAAAAATTAATAAAAAAATTGTAAACCTTAAGCTAACATATTTATTTGAACAAAGAAATTATTTGCAAAAATAATTACATCAAATCATTAAGCTTAAGTTCTCTCTATTTATTCCTTAATGACAATGTATTAAGATATTTTCTTTTAGCTATAGGTAGAGCATCATAACATTGCTACTCTCGCTTATTTGGGATTTGTAATATTTCGAAGTTGTCTTTGTTTTTTCTCTGCAGAAAAGATATTCTGGCATTGGTGCTGCCATTGAGTACCCCGTTGTTCATCTCAAGGTATAACAACGGGCTCAATATTTATTACTCATCTCATTAAATTGAGCTCAATATTCAAATTTTGTGTATATATAAATGCAGCTTATTTTTATCCTTCAGTTGGGGGCTTTGAATATTAATGAGTAGATTTTGAATTCAAAATTTATATATATTTTATATGTATGAATTTATCTTAAAGACTTAAATGCCAAAAAAAAAAAAAAAAGTGTATATGTCATTCCTCTTTTAAAGCATATATTATTACCTGAAATTTGACTTTGTTGAATGCATAAAGCTTATCACAATGAGCGCCGTAATGAATGATGTGCTTGCTTGACTTTATTGAATTGAAAACTGCTTTTTTGACTAATAGCCATCTAAAGGTCATCAATAATAGTTGATTGGGGTGACATTTCATATCATGATATTGTAGTAATTATTTAGCAATTTGCATCAACTTATCTCCTGCTTATAAAATGTGTCATCAAAGTTTTTTTTTTTTTTGCCACTACTATTTGGCTTACAATAACGAGAGAGAAAGTTGTATGACAGGTAGAGAACATTATTGTCATGGGTCACAGTCGTTGTGGAGGGATCAAAGCGCTCCTCTCTATCAAAGATGATGGTACCACTGACACGTAAGTTATATATATATATCATAAAATGGTAAAATTGATCCAGTTATAATGGTTGGCAATAAATAATTTGACTTAGATCGGACCAAAAATATCGGGTTTGGGTTGACCTCTTTAATAAATAGGTATGGTTCAAGTCATGTATTATGACCTGTTTAATAAATAGGGTTTGGTTCGGATTGACCCGTCAATCTTATTTTAATTCGAAAAAATACTTGTTTAATATTTTTTCCTTAAATTATTTTATTTATTGGTATAATTTTCTAATTTTTTATCAATTGACTTAAAATCTATAATTAACAAGTTAATAAAAATATTTTTTTAATTAAAACAAATTATTGACTTGGGTTCGGGTTGCTAGCGGATTGAGACTAGTTGATCGGATTCGAGTCGAATCAATTTTAGATCAGACCCGAACTTGACCCGTTGGCCTATTTTGACACCCTCTTTATTGGCATTTTGGTGAAAACCCAAACCTATTTTTAATATAAAAGAATTGTGTGAGAATATACATATACAATTGATATTACAATGGATTGAAAATTTATTGAATTGCTTTGAGAGTTGTTCTATATATGAACCAAACCCTATTTATATTTTATTTTTCTTTGTAATAATAATAGTCCATAATTCTTTCCGTAGGGTTTGTAATTTGGTTAAATTTTTTGGCCATTTTTACCATTTAATTAATGAGAAACAATAAGGCATATAGGAAGAATAAGATTATTACATATTATTGTTCATTGGATGTTAAACATATGAGATCAAAACTTAATTTATCCTAAATTATAATATATCATCTTTCATGAAACTAATTAGAGATTTTCCCAACAAACCTAACCTGGAAGAAATTTTTTTCATGTCTTCAATTGTGAAATCCTCTGAAGAAATATGCTTCAAATAATGTCTTTAAGCATAATTCAAATGACATAAATATGTCATATTATTAATTAGTTAAATAATTTTCATGCACAGTGACTTTATAGAGGATTGGGTCAAAATCTGCACTCCTGCAAAAGAAAGAGTGAAGCAAGCTCATGGTGATCTCTCCTTTGAAGAACAGTGCTCAAAGTGCGAGAAGGTATGATCAAGACTTTGTTTGGGATAATTTTTTTTCAATTAGAAATTTTTGTACTAAGAAACTGCTTTAGAAAACAATAAAAAAGTTATCACAAAGGATATAATTTTCTTACTATTTTTTACTATAGATTTTTAGCACAATTTTTTTTTTTAAAGAAGAGAATGACTAAAAACGCTCCCAAACTAGACCTAAATTTATTTTGTTGCTCTAGCTGACACATTTTCCTAAGCTAGAAAACTACAATAATCTTATTTTAATAGATTAGCTTAGTTGACTATAGATTCAATCACTAGAGCTTAAGTTGGATCTTAATAATGATATAATTTATCATTTTTATAGGCCAAACTTCAAAATAAAATAATTAACAAGGCTGCAAATATTGAGATCTAAACGATCGATAATGTATTTCAAATAACAATAAATCAAACAGTATTATATGACATAACTTTTGAATTATTTTGACAATGCATAACTTAGTTTCCTTATTAATTCTCAAATTTATTGGCCTTTAAATACTTGCAGGAAGCTTTGAAAGTTTCTCTTGAGAATCTGAAGACCTACCCTTTTGTTAAGGAAGGCTTGGAGAAGAAGATCCTAGCTTTGTATGGTGGGTACTATGATTTTGTCAATGGTGCTTTTGAGATATGGGAGGGTTAAAACCATTGCAATGGTGTTGATTTTCTAACTTCAAAGCTTCATGTATTATATATCCTCAAGGAAATTTTAGTGATTTTATGTATTTTGAGTTATGTTTTAAATATCCTCAAGGCTAACTATTATTGTAATAAAAAAATTACATAGTGTTTAATATTTTCTTATAAGGAAAATACTAATCTCGAGGCTATTGATAGGTTAAATTGATACTCATCATTTTAAGTGATGATCATATAAGTTCAGAAAGATGTATCAACCCATAGATGAAATATGATTTGTAAAAAATAGTTCACAAATATTCAAATCACTCGAATGGCAACTGCTACAATTATGAATCAATTGATTCCAAGTGAATAGCTCACCCTCTCAGTTGGATTGTTGTCACTTCATATATGGAGGCTAGCATGTTTATTTAGAGTATAGTGGCAACAACGTACACCACCACTAGATAGGCCCCAAGATTTTTTTCTCGCCACGAAAAATACATCAATAATCTCCAATTGTATTGATGTATGCTCTATTGTGTAGTTTATTTCAAAATATTCCTTGGGACTTTATCATTTCACTATTTTTTTGTATGAGAATTCTCATCTCAATAATAAGTATTGATCAATAATAAAAATAACTATATTTTTTCCTACTTTTGTCAAATTCATTCAAAAAGTGTTACAACTTTCCCCAAATTATTCATTATATTGGCCCATCAAAACATCAAATGCCACCATCAATGAACTCGTGACATTGAATTCTTAAGATGTGGCAAAATGAAATTGCTAATGTAATGCACATAAACCCTAATGGGAAGTTTAAGATAATAACGGATTGTTAAGAAGTGTCCTGAAACTTCTCACGAAGGAAAAAAACCATTTTAATAAAATTATAGATATATTCTCCTTAAAAATGGATACTAGACTCCAATGGAGTTCTAAGAAATAACAAAAAAAAAAAGCTCAACATGTAAGAACAACATTGTCAATGAGAGAAAATTGCACCTTACATGCATTGAAGAATTCATCATGGCCATTTTTGTGAATTGAATCAACTTCATTTGATGCAATCATATTTTAGTTGAAATATATCAAGATACATTTAAAGTTGATTAAAATTTAAGTAATAATCAAGCAAATTTTTATTTTCAAATATAATCATTAGCCTTAATTTACTGAACCATAAATATTTTATGTTGATAAAATGTTTCAATATCTAATTGTACTTATCATGTTCCTATCAATAGTATTTATCACCACAACAATCATAATTAGATATGTCACATACAACAGCAACATTATCTCACACAATCATTTAAAGATTGAATGCTACTTGTTTTCGTCCCATTCATGATCATGTTATCATCATAACATCTACATCATTAGCATCACATATGCGGACTACGACAATGTTACCCATCATCATCTATAGACTTAGCTACACTCATTATGATCTCATTAATGATTTTCATACATTCACAATAATCCCATTACAATGTTTGCCAACACCATGGAATTGCATTTTTTTAGCACAATTATTTACATTCAAACTATCTTAACAAAAGCATCCACTTGCTCATCCAAGTCATCTCCAACATCCCAATAAGGAGAGGAGAAAGACTCATCCAACCAATCAAAATGATTCACATAACTAAATTTGGAAGTCAATTGATTTTTTAACTCATCAGAATAAATAAGAGCAATGGGGACATCCACAAATGGCATATGCACAATTGTTCCCAAATCACTAGCTGAAACAATATTAGATACCAAAGAAATGGGGGCATCAAAACTAGGCACTTCAACATTATTATCCATTGGAATACCCAGAGTAATGAGAGGCCAAACATCCAAATCAAAACTAGCATCTTCATTCTCTTGTGGCACAACATAAACCAAACCATCCAAGGGTCTGGAAGCATCACAATCCATAATTTTTAAGGAATCTAAATTTGAAATGGGAGATGCAATAGGAGAGGCAATAGTATTAGTCCTATAAGCCTCAGCTCCCTTTTCCACCAAAACACTCTCATTGTTAACACAAGCATTAAACATAGGCATAACAGAAACATAGGGCAAAACATCTTTCTCAACAAGAGCAACAACAACCCCATCCTCCTCGGCAAGATCAACAACATCCCTATCAACCTCCACCTATATATTAGAAACCACAATATTACCCCTGTTAATGAGCTCCTCATTAATAGGCGTAACAGGACAATTTACACCAACAGCATTAGCATTTTCCAAACCACCAGTTGTATTCTAATTAGTTGTGAGGTGATTAAACTTAATAGCAGGATTATAATCCCCTTAACATGCTCAATACATTTACAATGACCACGAAAGGGAAGAAATTCCTCCTTGTCGGCCAGTTGAATATACCCAAACTTTTTTAGACCGAGCCACACTTTATCTAGATATTTTTTTGTAATATCAAGCTCAACCAAAACCCACACTATAGATGAGCAAGACCCAATGGAGGTGGCATTATCAACCTTCAACGGACGCCCAAACAATGAACCAAGAGCATGGAGGATACGGGGAGAGAAGCGGTGAGGTCTTAAATTTGGAAATGATATCCAAATGGGAATAACAAGAGATTCAAAACCAATATCTAGTAAGGGAGACTATTTGGTTAATTTTATTTAGCAATTGTTGACAAAATAAGGTATATGACCAAACACTCTGTTATAATTCATATCATTATTCAACTTAATCAGAATATGTGGCGGTTTGATCAATGTCACGGAAAATTCATCATTGAGCTTTAGGGTGAAGAAGAACTTCCGGATATAATCTACACTAGGGCAGTGGCAGGAAAATAACCAATAAACACAAATTACAAGGAAGCCACAAATGCCAAGATCTCCTTTTCAGAGATCTAAAGAGAGGGTAGACCATGGAATAAAGAAGGTTTGAGGTTAGGAAAGCAAACATCAAAGGTAGAACCAGATAAAGAATTCAAAAAAGTATGTACTTTTAAATATCCACCCAAAAAAACCCAAATTTGATTCCCCGCCATCCGGCCAAGAGTGGCTTGAGGAGTCCAGAACAAAGCAAGGCAAAACAAAAAAAAAACACCAAAACTGCAAAAAAATAAGCAAAGGGAAAAGGAAAACTTCCTTGAGCCCAACCTTCGCGACAGCTGTCAGGAGGAATCTAACAAAACAGGGAACCCTAGCTGAAGAAACAACTTCACAGAAAGCCAACTTATGCCCCAATGCTAGCCTAATGATGATTGGGGCATCAAATGCCACCGAGAAAAACCAGGGGAAACCCTAGTTGAAGATGTCTTCACATGAAAGGGGATTCACGGGGATGTAGGTAGCGATAGCTTGGCAAGTTGGGGAGTAGAGAAGCTAGAGTAAAAAGGCTTCACTCAAAAAGAAAAATGAGTTTTATCGGAATTTTTTATAATTATCAAAAAGATTTTTAGTGGATTTTTTTTGCCAATAATTTTTTCTGACACATGTTTTATCACATAAAATTTTTCAATCAAAAATCCGACGGAAATATTTTTTTTCCAGCGGAAATTTGTTGATTTCCGACAAAATATTTTGTCCATCATCAACTATTTTTCTGTATTGTTTATGATATCTAGAAATATAATCAACCCTTTCAGTAGTCTGTTTCTACTATGTTTGCTATCGACTCTGAAAAAGATCAAAATAGTAGCCTACAATAATACATTTTTCACCTACTTGCCTAAGAGGCATCATATGTCAAACTTCTGATTGCTTGAATATAATTCATCTTTGTACCAACTTTTCATAAATATTTAACCTATATTTATCTTCGGAATGCCGTGTACTTTTTACCTATGAATTTTTGTATAAAAATATTTGTTGTAAATATTTGCCCTAAAACAACAGTAAAAAAATCTCGCTATTTTTTAATGTCGTAGAAGGTCATAAAAATTATGAAATATGATATGTCACAAAAAATCGTCATGATCTGGCATGAATCTCGAGGCATAATTGACTCTGAATTTTTCAAAAAAAAAAATTGGATCATCCGAACCCCAATCTCTGCAAACTTATAGTCAAACTGGATGTCGACATGATGAACCCAACGACATTAAAATCGATCCAATCTGAGCCCAAATTGGCTCAAATCAAGGGCTTAAAGCATATTTGGAGTCTTTAGAGATTTAATTAGATGACCAAATGATTTCCAAATTAGACATGCTTGTAGTCGAATCGAGCAGCTCAACGAGGCAAATACAACAAGCTCAAGATTGTGCAATTCTGACATCATTAAGAACTTAAATGCTAAATAAATAATTTATGGTCAATAGAATCAATGTGAGTCGTACAATGAAGTATTTTGGATTCCAGTTCAAATTATCAAAATGCATATAAAAAAAAAAAACCTATAAATAAAGCTCATTCTCCACATGATAGAGGGGAAGAAGAGAGGGAACTAGAGAGAGCTCTCTTGTATTTTTCAGTCATCACCGTCAACGGCCGCTATTAGTTTTTGTCACCGATAACCACCATTGTCACTAACGATCAGCATAAAAAATTATCATCAATCTCCAGAATACTAACAAACTTTAACCATGTTGTTGGTATATCTATCCTCTTATAGACATTTGTTTTGGATAATCCATGTTGGAAAAATCAATTCCTGCTATTCGGTGTTAAGTGTCCTGCTGTCAACACTTGATTTATGTAAACTTCTTCGGAGAAAATCAAGCTTTTCTTTAAACCCCCTCTTCTTCAATTGTGAAGAAAAGAGGATACTTATAAAAAAAAAAATTTCTTTATGATCAATACTTTTATCTATACAAGTTTAATTTTTGTATACTACTAAAACGTAAAAATATATTCTACTAACTCAAAATTTCTAGCACAATGAAATAATTTTTAAATGCAAATAAAAATAATTCATATTATTTAATTAGAAAATTTTAGAAATTTAACATGTTATATATTATGAAGCCACATGACACTTCTACTATTGTATTGTTTGATAAACTATACATAAGCTTACAAATAAAGTAAACTTAAATTAATGCAAGGAGAATAAATAGGTTTAGGGCTCATGATAAATAAATATTAACATTTAAACAAAAAAACTTAAGTAAAATTAGCAATGCAGGAAAAAATATCAAAAAATTAGCAATGCAGAAAAAAATATCAAAAAATTAGCTATAAGAAAACTTCAACATAAAAGTACATAGTTTATAACGCAAAGATGTTCAAAAGTCATAAAATTTTCTTTAAAGACCTATGAGGCAAGCCCTTTTCTTCTTAGGGGCTCTTTGGTTGGAGGAAAAGTGAATGCAAAGCGTTTTTTATGCTTTGCCTTTTCATTTTGGGAAATTTACATACATACCATTTTATAACATTCTATTTACATATCTAACATCCAAAACTTTAATATTACATACATACCACTCTATATTATTTTAATATTAAATATATCACTCATATTTACTCCTACCACTCATATATTTCATTTCTACCACTCATTTTTAATATGAAAATCAAAAAATGAACTATGGGTGGCATGCATATAATTTTAAAGTTTTAGATGTTAAATATGTAAATAGAGTAGTATAGTGTGGTATGTATGTCAATCTCCCTTTCATTTTTTGATATTTGGATGGATGAAAAGCAAATCATAAGTATTGTAAATACAGTGTATTTTATTCTAGTTTTAATTTTAAGGTAAAGCATTATCCCGCAATTTTGGGCTAGAAAGCTTTACACCACTTGCTTCTTGCTTGAGCACCGTTGTTAGCAACCTCACCCCACCCCCACCCCCACCCCCTCCCACTGCTAACGTCCGTTGCATGTGGCGACCACCCACCAACGATAGACTGCCACCAACCGCCGCCGCCCACCGCCGGCCATCACCATTTAGGTCTTTATATTCATTACTTCCCAACCAAACAAAAAAAAAAAAAATCATTCACATGCATTTACTTTACATTCATCCAATTAACTCCAAAATATTTTTTTTTTATATTATATTCATTTTACATTGCATTCTTTTTATACTACATTTTTTTTAGCAACCAAACAACCCCTTATTATTAATGTAAATAACAATAGTTCAACTACCCATCATATCATTTAAATATAAAGTTTAAAAATTACTCGTTTCATTATAAAGCCACATGACACTTTCACAATATGTATTATTTAATAAACAGAACATAAGCTTCTAAACAAGTTAATGTATATTTAAACTGGCCAATGCCTAATAACCTTTAATATTTAAAATAACTCTTCAGAAAAATAATCAAATATAATCATCCTGCCTTTTTTTTTAATGCCCTGTAATTTAAATCAAATATCTCCATCATTTTATCAACTTTCTATCTGAATATTCTTCCCTCGCTCCCTCTCATCCAAGCAGATCAATTTATCAAATAAAAATTTATGATTTCATTTTTCAATTATTTTACAAGTGAATGAAAGATCCATTAAACATAAGGAGTTTGTGATCACAGTACAAAACAAGCTAGATTAGAATATTATAATTGCTATCAACATTACAAGGGTATATTTGATGATTTTAATACACATGATATACAGTAAATCTATAGCTGGCTTGGTATTATAAGAAGAGCTTGATGGTGAAGAGTTTCAGGATTCATCAGGCTTTGGCTCGAGGATCACAGGGAATTTCTCTTTGTGATCTCCCCTCAAAACTTCCACAATCACCTGAGAAACAACAAGAAGAAGAAAACAGATGGTTGTTCATTCATTTTTTGAACGAGGAAGGGAAAATGAAGACTATTTTTACCTTGTCTCCAACTTTGCACTGGTCTAATATTCTGTACAAGTCGCTACCATTTGCAACCTTTTTGCCGTTGACAGAAGTTATGATATCTCCAAGAACAAGGCGACCATATTCGTCTCGCTTGGTTGGTCGAAGGCCCTGCAAATTGCCAAGAAGAAATGCCAAAAGGATCCAAGTTTTGTAAGTCTAGTATTTGGCAGGAAAAGTAAGTGCTTTTGTTTATTTATCGTTAATTCTATCAATCAAATCATTCCCAGCTGCTAAGAAAGTGGGAATGATAATGCAGATAAGATTAGTCATAAAAATGGAGCCCAATATGATGTAGACTACAGTTTCATTTGGAACAACTTTCTTAAAATTTTTGTACTAAAAAGAGGCTCTAAGAAGCAGTAAGAAAGCCGTCCCAAACGAAGTTTAAAATGCTAATTTCCGGTCATCTTATGATGTAAACTCAAAGGCTTCGTTAGAGACAGCTTTTTTGCTGTTGTATAAAGTAATTTTTTAGTACAAAAGTTTTAATTTTTGTATAAAAAATTGTTTTAAGCAGCAGTAAAAAAGTCGTCCCATACGAAGCCTTAATCAAATATGCTAATATCTTCGAACTTTCAAGGTTGGTTAGTAGTTATACCGCCTTGCCAGCAGGACCACTGGGAGGAGCATCAAGAACAAGCACACCACTGACACCAAGCTGCTCAACTGACTGATCTGGAGCAAATTTGATACCTAAAATAGGTCTTGTAACTTTACCAAATTTCACAAGTTGTTCAACAATGCCACCCACCTGAGCAGGCAGAGGTAAACAAGGAATGATTTAGGACTGAAATTCAAAATATTTTTTGAAGTTATAGTTAAGATGAGCTGTGTTGATGGTTTTAGGATCAGATAATTTAGAATGATGTCGCACTGTGTCAACGGGAATAGAAAAACCGACGCCGGAGGAAGCCCCAGAAGGAGAATAAATAGCTGTGTTTATGCCTATCAAATTTCCAGAGCTATCAAGCAGAGGTCCACCACTGTTGCCCGGGTTAATGGCAGCATCTGTCTGGATGACATCTTGTATAGGCCGCCCAGTAGCGGCAGAGCTGATTTCTCGTCTCAATCCACTGGAGAGAAGTGAGAAGAAAGGGCATGATAAAAATGGTTAAGAATAGTTGTGAAAATAAATGTGTGTGTGTATATATATATACAAATCAATCGATCTTTACTTATTTACATCTCAAACACCATGCAAAACAAAATACAAAAACTAACAAACTCATATGTTGGGGAAGTAAAACCAAGCATATCACACAAACAAAAAAGAGATAATACAGTAGAAAAGAAAGAACACTTGAATTTAATGTGTAAAAATTCAAAATCGAGAAAAAACCACTGAGTCACAACACAACAAGAAATTTACTATGAAATTTTGAAAAAAATAATACATAACTCTCTTTCAAGAACTAACAAAGAGGTATAATTAAAACCACCAAGGGACGTAACCCTTCATGAAAAAGGAGAAAAAAACCGCCCCGCCCACCAGACAATACAACGCTGCAGTGCTCAAATACACACCGCTGCAGCGCTATATGGTTGTATGGGAAAAAACAATTCAGGTGCAAAGCACCCAAACCTAAGCAAGGGAAGGACCCCTTGCAACCCCCTAGTGAGCTTGACCGATAGAATTGAGGTCTAAGGCCACAATACAACCCGATTGATCGTCACAATCAGATTCCACACAAAATTAACATCATATATTTGTATGTGCCATGATCAAATCATTGAGAATTCAAAAAAAGAAAAAAAAAATAGTTCTAATTTTGTTGAGATCTTTGACATTTGCATGGTATTATCATTAATGAAAGTAGTTGTGTATCAGCTTTCCAAATAGACAATATTTGAGTTCAAAAGCTTTCCAACAAAAATTAGATGATATGCATGCAATTTTGCGAATATAGTTCCAGAGATGATTGGAAAAAATCAGATTTGTGAAACAAATCAGAACTATGTTTGCCGAATTTGTCTCGATTCAGGCCTTAATTATATTGAAATGGTGACCTGCTTCCAAACACTTTGCTGGCGAATGGAGAGAGGGGGGACTACCTGATTACACCTGTAGTAAGAGTGTGGTCGAGTCCAAACTGCAAAAAATAAGTAAAAGTAGATATGAACCAGTAATCAAAAACTATATTGGGGTGACAGCACAGATATAGGAGTAACATCCATACTAAATTCATGAGGACAATCGTACATGAAACTGGTTGAAGTTCTAGAATCCCCTAGCTTGAAAATTTTATCGGGAACATGAAATTCAAGAAAGGTTATGTAGAGATATTGGACAAGAGTAAAGCAGGAAATTCACAAAAGGTTCATTGCAGCCTTGACATAACTGATGAAACAAGGAACCAGAACTAGTTCAAGAAACCTTGTAAATTAAGTAAATTGTGAGAAGAAAATGTTTAAATTGGTTTGATTTTCTTCTTATCATAAGATACCAAGAAGAAACAGTAATGACAATTGCACAGCTGCATTTCCAGTGATATGACCTACAAATTCTAAGGCTTCGTTTGGGACGGCTTTTTTATTGCTTCTTAAAGCAGTTATTTAGTATTAGAAATCTGCTTTAAGAAGCAGTAAGAAAGCCATCCCAAATGAAGTCTAAGTTATCATAAATTTATTGAAGCAAACTTTAAGTTGCAAACTTGATGCTCTAAATCCAATACATTACATATCATGAAGATGATATGGCTCAGCTTAAATTCTCAACTCACAGGATTTCCAATGGCATAAACTTTCTGACCCACTAACAGATCAGCAGAGACACCCACTGGAATGGGTCTAAGCTTATCCTTTGGTGCCTCAATACGCAACACTGCAACATCCTTATCTTGGTCAAATCCCACGACTTTTGCTTCATATGTTGATTGATCAGCAAGGGTGACCCTATATATAACAAGATAATCAAATCTTAACGGCATAGAACAACAGCAAACGAAGATAACATTCAATCTAATCAAGCTACATAAAACCCAAGCACTACATAATTATAATGCACATTATCAAGGAAGATTAAAAGTGCTTTGGCTACGGAAAACAGTGTCATTTAAGTACAATTGCATATCTAATACTAAAAGCATAGATATAAAACATTACTAGAAAGCATATGAAACTATTCGAGGGGACTGACTATAAATGTAGGTCTTAATAATCAATTATGGCCGAGGAACCATGCAGTCAACCCACAATTATTTAACGACTGAGCTTCTGCTAACAACAATGATTTTTTCAACTTGTTGATCATAATAAATGGGATGCCCTCATGGGCAAAGTGACAGTTAAAAGCACTGAATCAAGTCCAAGCAAAACAAAGATGAGAATAGCTGATGTGATGCAGGAGCTCCCAGGCGGAAGAAATGAAGAGCAAGTAAAACCAATGAAACAGTAATTCAGGGTAAAAATATTCTTCTATCTTTTCTTTTACCACTAATACATTATATATATGCCACGGTACTTATTCGAGAGGTAGTGCGCTTATATGGCATTTCTAAATTTAAAGTATCAAATATAGACAAGGTGTTCCGCAATCATTTTTGAAAGGAGTTATTCAAAATGCAAGGGACTGTCCTGAAAAGAAGCACGGCATATCACCCACAGACGGATGGCCAAATGGAAGTGGTCTACAGGACCGTGGAGACATACTTGCCTTGTTTTGTATCTGGCACACCAAAGCTATGGGCCAAATGATTAGCATGAGCAGAATATTGGTATAATACATATTTCCACACAACCATACGTACTACCTTTTTCAGAATTATGTATGGGAGGGATCCACCTCATTTGATACATTACGGGAAGAGCACTACACCAATATTCATTGTAGATCAGTACTTGAAGGAGAGAGACAAAATACTAGCAGAACTCAAAGGGCATCTACTGAGAGCTCAACAACCTATGAAAAAGAAGGCAAATGAACACAAACGGGAAGTGTAGTTCGATCTTGAGGATAGAGTTTATTTGAAATTGAGACCCAGCATAAGACACTAGCCAAGAGGAAGAATGAGAAGCTATCACCACGTTACTTCGAACCTTATGAGGTGACAGAGCGCATTGGTGAAGTAGCTTATCGTCTGATACCAACATCATCATCAATACGTGTAGTATTCCATGTATCACAACTAAGGCGTGCTATCGGAGATCACACACCATCTTCCTCATGGAGGTAATTGGAATATGGCAAGGGACAATAGGAGCAAAGGAGGCCCTAGTTCGATGAAGGGATCTATCTGATTATGAAGCTACATGGGAATCGTATGAGTGATTAAGAAGCAATTTCCATCATTCTACCTTGAAGACAAGGTGCTTGTTTGGGAAAGCCGATCTACCTCTCCAATAGTGGATCACTTGTATCTTGTGGTGTTCTATCATCTATTTCCGGTGTTTATTTTGACCATATAATTTTAATTTTCTCTTTTCATCTCCTACAAATCTAGTCATTATTTTCTCACTGTTTTTACCATTTAAGGTGTAACACTTTTCTTCTTAAATTTTAGTGAAAAGTGTCATCCGTGAATAGCAGAAAAGAGGTGCAAGGAAATCAATATAGCATTAGTGTAGCAGCAAAGAACTGAGATATTGGAGCGGTGTTGTTGTGGTATTGTAGCAATATTATTCGAGACACTATAAGAGAATCAAGAGATATGTAGTTTAGGAGAGGGAACAATCAGCTTGAGTGGAAAGAGAATTGTAGGAGTGAGATAGGAGAGAGAATTAGGAAAAGAAATACTTGTAACTGCATCTCATCATACTATAATCATTTATAAATCATAAAATCCATCCTAATAGAAATAAGGTTAAAAGATAAGACAAAGCTAATTTTAGTTCAAATCTAATTCCTAAATAATCCTTACATCTAATTTAAAATAAAGATAATATCATAATACTAATAATTAAATAAACTAAAAATGGCATGTAAGAAAATAATTCATAAGGAGAACCTGTGTGCTCGAACTTAATATGAGCCCACTATTGTAGCTTGAGCAGAAGCATGAGTCAAGCTTGCTGCTATGACTTGAACTCAAAGGCATCAAAATGACGCAATGATGTAGAACGGGTAGGAGGGCTTTACAAGGGAGAGAATCTCTTCTCCAAAATCTGAAGGAAATTTTGATTTCTTTGTCCAAAACCTGAGAAGAATCTCAGATTTTCTCTTGGTAGGAGAGAGGTTGCAAGCTCAAAATTTTGAGAACAATTTCAGCTTTTGTTTCCCAAAAATCTGAGAGAATTCAATGCTTCTTTCTAGAGAAATAACCCAAGGGGGGGCTTTGAATGTTTCGGCCAACCGCAGGAAGCTGAGGGAATTAGGCCAGCAGCAACAATCAGGATTTGGAAAACTTTCCAAATAAATAAGCTGCACTTACGGATGGGTTTCAAAGCAGTTTAATAAAGGAGAGGGGGGCGGCTGTGTAAGGAGTAGACGGTGGATTTGTTTCTTAAGGAAATTCGAAATAGTACCAAGCAAAACAATTAAGGTGGAGGCGGCTGAATTGTGGCCAGATTTTGGACTTATCTCCAATTCAGGAGGCTGAAAATAAGTGGAGAGAATTGACGTTACCTGTTGGAGAATTGGCTCAGAGAAAAGCTTGAATTTTTTCCAAGAAAAGGAGGTAGCATTAGGAAACTAATTTAATTTTAATCCCATGAGGGGGCCGGCTGCTTATGTAGGGAAAGAGGGGTTTAATGAGGTGATGTAAAGCTCTCAAATTTGAATTTAAAATTCAATTGAATTTAGAATTCAAATGAATTTAAATTGAGAAGGAATTAATGAAATTTGATTAATGTTAGGGAATTAAGGAAAGAAATAAGTAAATCCTTTTTTAATTTGAAATTCAAATATGATTTAAAAATGGAAACTTTTCAAAGAGAGGTTATGAAGCAATTAGGAAATAACTCTTAATTAGCTCATAAAGGGGCCGACGGCTTGCATGATGGAGGAGATTGGGGAGGTGATTTTGTGTGTTTAATTTAAGGCTTTAAAATTTAGGAAAGTGTTTAAATAAATCCTATTTAAATTTGAAATTCAAATAAGTTTTAATAAGGAAACTTTCCAAAAATAGCTTTCATAAATTAGGAAAGATTTCGAATTTCAAAATACATGATTTTGAATTTGAAATCAGCCCAAAATATGTCCACCCAAATTAGGCAAGGATTTCAATGGGATGAGGGGGTGGATGGTGGCCGGCGGTTAGAGATGGGGCTGGCGGTATGAGGGGTCGGGTGGGGTGTTTGGCCGTGGGTTGAGGGAGGAGGAGGGGTCGGGTGAGGTGACCGGCGGCTTATGGTGGAGAAGGTGGCGACGTGAAGGTGGACATAGGTAGAGGATGAAGACGACGACTAGGAACAACAAGAAGGAACAAAAAAACAAAAATAAAAACAAAAGATAGAAAGTAAGAACCGCAAGCCTTGAACTCTTTTGAAGACTGACGGGTGATGCTTTGCCCTTCTCCAAGGGACTTCAAATCACGAGCCCGGACCCATCCTGCGGCTGGTGAAAACTTTAATTCCTTCCCATAGGAATCTCACTAACGTTCTCTCATCAGAACACAAGTGTGGAACACAATTTTTTTAATATCAATAATCCCTCCCTATTACAATAGCTTAAGGCCCTATATATAGGCCACAACATAAGAAAACTCAAAATACAAAATTGCCCCTTGGGCCACACCACTCACATAAACTAACCTAGGGGTAAAACAGAAAATACATTAAATAAGAACTAAAATTCAGAAAAAAAAACTCATAAATGAAGATTTAAATAATAGCGTCGATTTACAACGCCTCCTGTGATAGAAGCGCCAAATCTTCGTACCGATGTCCACATCACGCAATCTACCATCTGCTTATTTGATTATCAAGTCTGACAAAGATTTTTTTATACTTGCATTTGTGTTAATTAAGAAGAAACTTTTTTTCATGTTAATTCTTACTTAGAAGAGATTATTTATGCAATTTGGCATGCAGCACGAGAATGCTCAAACAAATCTTAGTTAATCAAGTTGTCTATCATCAAGATATGTATATATACCCACACACACAAATATATATATATATATATATATATATACACGCGCGCGCGGGCACACACAAAAATAGTGTTCTTACCGGAATCCATTTCATTCTCCCCTCACTTCATTTCTTAGTGAAGAGGGTGAGGAATTCTTAGCTCTATGCAAGGATTAAAGAACATTTATGGAGTGATCTTGTATTCTAATTATCACACTTTTATCTAACATATCCAATCATCTTCATATTCTTCTGCATCTGCTTCCTCCCTTTTATTGCTGAAGTTGTGTTACCCAATATATTTTGGAGGCATGATTATTGCATGTAAGCTACTTAATACATGACACAAGTTTATTTACGAGGAGCATGCACTCATAGGTAAAAGTTTATTCATAAAAAATTGACTTAATCAAGCATGAATCGTGATGCATAATTAAATTCAAATCTTTCAAAATCAAATTCAGGGCCATCTAAACTCCAATTCCAGCAAACCTACAGTTAAATTGGACATCCTGACAAGACAAACCCATTGACACCAAAAGTAATTCAATCCGAGTTCAAGTTATCCTAGATCAAGCATTTGAAATATAATTGTAAACTTTGGGATACTAATTAGAGACCAAACGATCTCCAAATCTTGTGCGCTTATAGTCAAATTGAGCGCCTCGATGAGACGAACTCAAGGAGCCCAAGATCGCTTAATTCTAACATCATTAAAGTACTTAAATGCCCAAATAATGATAAGAAAAATCAAATTTGGCAGTTTAATTGAGTAGTTTGATGGAGTGCTCTGTATTTTGGTTATATTTACGAGACATGTTACTCACAAAAAATATAAATACACCACACTTTCTACAACATGGAGACTACTGGCTTGAGATTCAAGAGAAATCAATGGTTAAATAATCCTAGAGCTCTACCAGACTGTCATCATTCGACTACCACCGATGAGCCACCACTATCGGACTACTACCGTCATCATACCATCGCCGATGGACCACCACCATCAAACCATAGGCATCCAAACATCATCGTCTGACCAGTGTTGTCTAACCACCACAATGGAACCAATGTCATTTTACCACTGCAGTTGAATCACCATCATTGATCTTAGCCATACAACCATCGACTTCAATACTCTAACGGTCTCATGAACATAATCGCCTAACTACAATCCTCAAGCCACTATTGTCCGACTATGATACGCCAACCATCATTGTCCACCGACTACGATCATCCGACCTTTGTCATCCAACTACAAGCCTCCAACCACTGTCTACCAGCCACTGTCCCCCCACTATATGGTCCTGGCTACTGATGTCCAACTACACCGACATTTGCTAACTTTGTCACCCAACATTGACAAACTTATTGATGCATGCCATCGTAAAAAAAAGTTGACTTCAGCAGACTTCATCACAACTAACATTAATGCATACCTTCACTTGAGACCAATGCATATCGTAGACACCAACTCTAACCCAACGTCAAAAACCTAAATTTATGCTAGAATTCTTAGTCTATGATCTCAACTCAAAGAAAAACAACCAAATAGATAGCTAAAGATCTTTTGAAGATAGCTCGAATGCCTCAAAGCTCTTTTAAATCTTACCTAGAATCAATCCAATTAGTGTATATTATATTGTACCAACATCTTATTAACTATAAGGAAAGGCAACATTTATAAATAGTAGCATATATGGGTAGAATCATTTCAATTTGGGCAGATCTTTTTTTTTTTTTTCTTTTCGGATTTTCCACATAAAAACCTTCATGTCTCAATCAACTCCTCTTTATTTGTGTGTATTAGATCTTCATGCAAAACTAAAATGTTAAACTGGTCCTCTTTACTTCCAATAATATTCTAGTATACAAAACTGTAACATTTCTTGCATGAGGAAGAAGAAGGCTCTTCTTGATCTTGTATGAGAGAGAGAGAGGGAAGAGAGCTAACCGGGAGCTTTACTTCATTGAAGGGCTTATTACAAGGTGCTCCAAATTACAACAACCTATACACCTATATATAGCTATAGATCCTGATATGGAGTCTTGCAAGGCAAACATAACCTAAACCTGGGCCAATATCTAACAAAAACACATAATAAGAACATAGTATCAAATGATTGTTGTGTGTTTCAAGCCGTCTAAAATTAAGTCTTGTTGCATAATTAAATCAAAGTTCTTGAAGAATTTTAATGAAAAAAAAAAAAAATACATCTCCGCTAAGGAATACAAGGAAAAAATAAGTTTAGACAACTACGATCTCAACTATATGTTTGCTTAGCAGGCTTCAACGATTATGCCATGTGTGTGGCTTTTCACAGCTATCACTAAAATTTAAAGCTGAGGCTTCATTTGGGACAACTTTCGTACTGCTTCTTAAAGCAGATTTTAATAAAAAATATAAATAAAAAAAATTTATTAAAAAGTTGCTTTATGAAGCATTAAAAAAGTCATCCCAAACTAAACGTGAGAGTTCAAATGCAGCAGCGTGTCACAATATGCTTTTACAATTGCAGCTTTGAGAAGCTGCAATGTCAAAGCTGCAATGCCACATGGTCCAGCTAAAACAGGTGACTTGTAAAAAGCATATTCAAATCATATTTTCAAGCTGTTAGTAAGTGGAAATTTCAAATCGACGGTTCTTCCAACCATCACTATAACAGAATTGGTTTAATTTCTTATTTTATCTTCTTTTTTACTGAAAGTTCGTATCAAATGCCCAATTAAAACTGAACACAAAAAGTTTCCACTAACCTGAGATCAGAAGCTCCCCTAATTACATGATAATTGGTGACAATATGGCCCTGTTTGTCCCAAACAAATCCCGAGCCAGACCCCTGCGGCACCTCTAACACATCAAGGGTGAATGCATCCTGCCTATCAAAACGGTGAAGTAGAAAGAAAGGAATTAAAAAATAGAAGCCGCTGAAATTCCGAAAAGGCAGGGAAGGCTTAAATTAGATGAAGCACAGTACTCGAATGGTCTCCCGAACAAAGGAGAAAAAAAATAAGATTTTTAGCTGAGATGATGCTTCGGTAGAATTAATAAAACTGAATTTCAAACAAAGAGAAAATTAATTGTCTTAGAAGCGCAAATTACAGATGCACTTCAGCAGAAATTATAGATGCAAGTGATGAGTTCAGTTTCCGTTTTGCACCTGAATTGCCTTCGTGTGGAGAGCAATTTCTATCAAGGAATCAATATCGGATAAATGAGTAGTAACAACTCATTAAATCTTAAGTAGATTTCAGAATCTTGGACGGAACAGTTAAATATCAACGGAAGAGGATCGTACCGGACGGCAAGATTGGTGATGTAGACAACGGAGGGAGTATTATCCTGGAAAAGTCGAACTGTGGCGAGCTCATCTGACTGGAGCTTTCTCGGCGTACTTACCACGAAGGCCGACGCGGCGTCGACGTCGACCAATAAAAGAGAGAGGGACAGAGCCACCGACGTCAGGACCAGAGCGATCGAATCAATGGCAGCGGAAAATACGCCGCCAAGTCCAGCGCCATCATCTGCCTTCTCTGAGATTCTGTTAGAAAAGGGGGGAGTAGAGGAAGAAGCGGCAGCGGCGGGAAATCTTGATTTGCGGGAGTGGAAGAGGGCAATCGTCGAGGGCTTCGAAGAGATCGATGAAAGGGATGAGGGGCGAGGAAGAAAGACAGAAAATTTAGTAGAGAAGATGGAGGGGCGGAGGGAGAGCAATGGCTGAGCAGAAGCAGCAGCCATTCTCGAGTATCAACAACACCTCGAAGCCAAGTCTGCTAATTTGTCTCAGACTGGATTGTACCACTCTCCTTCCCGAGTGGACACGAGCTCTCTGGAATTCTTCTCTTACAGACCCGATTCACCCAGCCCATTAACCCAACCCCACATCTGCTATCTAACCCCATACTTTGGGAGAAATTATTCTGTGCGGAGACTGAGACCAATCAGAATACGTCACGTCAGCGATATCGAGCACTGAGAAGACGTGGCACATTCAGGTTGGCCTCTAGATGACGTTTGGCGTCCTCACAGAATAATTAATCCGAGGTAACTAAGAATCTGCCTCGAATTGTTTATCTTCATACGAACTTGACCTGCTCTTTAGATACAACCCGCTCAACTGATTTAGCCTGAACCCACTATTTCGCCTCCGCTGTTATTCGGCAACTCGACAGGCTACCGAGTCGAGCAGCTAGTTCATTGAACTCGGTCTCAATTACTTCACGAACTTGAAAAACTGTTTGAACTCGAGCTCGAAGCTCGATAAGCTCGGCTCATAAACTCGTTATGGAGTCAAGTGTGAGTGCACTCATAAGCCGGCTAACTCAATTGCACTCCTACTTTGACTAAATACATCACTTTAGCCTAATCCAACCTATATTATTTTTAAACCGATCGTTAGGACTTTCTAAGCCTAGCTGAAAAACTCAGCCCTATTGAGACTCCACTGCTTTAGCTGATGAGCACAGTGAAATGTGTTAAAAAAATTTGAATTCAATCTCCCTCCCCATTATTGAACCTAGTAGATAGGGTGGCTTATTACCTCTTATTTTATTTGGTTTCGCCCCTGTGCCCTTATGCAATGCGTTAAATCAAAAGCTATGATGGGTGGAAAGCAAATTTAAGTATTAGTAGTAAGGACATAAATAAATTTCCTAAGTTATATTCTCAAAGTAGGTGTATATATTCAATGGGCTCATCTTATTAGAGTAATTAAGCTTACACATTTTCATAATTAAAATTTAATTGGATTAAGTAAAATATTAAATTCATTAAAATAAATTTATTCATTACTAAATTATAATCATAAATAAGTTCTCATGATAGTAGATGAAGTCATGTTTACACAATATTAGAACACTTTAATGAGTTAAGAAAATGAACTTAAATAATTTTGTATGAGAAAAGGATGAATATGTTTGGATAGGAGTAATCTCCTTTCTTCATGACTTGTTGATGCTCACAAGAGAGGAAGAGGAAATCTCTGATGAGAGATGGTGGAAAACTTGATACTTATATGGTGATCCTATGTTAAAAAAAAAAATGTCCTATACATTAATTCAAAACTCTTAATAAGGAACATAACATGACATGTTAGAGGAGCTAAGCATGTCATGTTAAAGGAGCTCACACTTAACTTATTATTCTTTTTCACCAAAAAATTATAATGGAAAATGACTTCATCTTTTCTCTAATTAGATATTCAACAATTGAATTTGAATCTCATCTCAGTGCTCCCTTGGGGAGCATTAGTCCTTGGCATCAATTCATTAATCTTAATAGAATAATTATTAATTAATTTGCTTAAGTTGTTGGTTTTAATGTTGGCTAATGAAATTGGGCATTTACATTAATTTCGTTGGGTTTGTAGAATTAGTTGTGCAATTAGGAGTGGTTTTCATCATCCATGAATTTCAGAAAATTCATGAGTCAATGGCTTTGAATTTATGCCCTAGAGCAAAATCATTAACCATTGAGGTACGATGATCATAATTTAAATATTTTGAAATAATATATTTTCTTGTATCACCATTTTACTATTGTCATCGTTACAAAGATGAGTTGTAGTTAAGATCCGTTAGAGTATTCATATATTGATTGATTTTCTAATATCTTTTATCATGATGATGAAAACATATTCACCGCTACTCCTGTACTTTATGCAGCAAGCAATGAGTCATTTATGCTTATTATAGAAAAAAATTAAGGCTATGACTATGATGTTTTCATCTTCCATTTTAGAAGAGTTTTGTAGTATTTATATTAGTTTTATTGATTATTGATGTTCTTCGTGGCGGGGGTTTGCATAATTGAGAGTTGTTGCTCATATATTGAAAATGGAGAAATCACAAAACAAAACAAAAAATCTATGTATGTCAAAGATATACAAAACCCCCAAATAAAACAACAAGTTAAAGAAACCACCCTAGGGGAAAAAAGAACCCAAAGGACTCGATTAGGCATATGGAATTGAGAGCAATAACTAATATATTGAAAATGAAGAAATTATATATATATATATATATATATATATATATATATATATATATATATATATATATATATATATATATATATATATATATATATAAACTCTAAATAAAAATAAGGCAAAGAAATCATCATCGGAGAATAAGATCCCGAAGAACACATACATACTTAAAAAAGAAACAATCAAAACTCAAATAGGCAATCGAGGCGCAAGTGTCAAATTGGTTACATATATGGGAGAGAAATAAATAGGGATTGTCTATAGGTGTCATTCATTTAACAACGCAGATCAGGATTATGCATCATCCTAAAAAAAGAAAAACAAAATTGAAACACATCACCAAAAAACATGAATAAATCCCGAACCAACCTATTATTTCAAAAAACTCCACAACATTTGAGAATATGAAAAGCTCATCATATCGCAATTACTAGCCCCGTAGAACATCAATAAACAAATTCAAATGATAGCAACAGACTCCACACATTAGCCCTACTAAAAATTGAGGCGGTTTAATTTCAATTTTGGGAGCATCTCTACCCTATGCTCCAAAATTTTGAGGGCTGTTTGATGGAAAGTGTTGAAATGGAAGCATGGTGATATTATTAAGGAGAGCTCGACTTTTTTGGGTTCTTTTTAGGGGCTCATTTAGATACATTGCTATGTGGTTCATGTGGACTGAAATGTATAAGGTCATGGTTGCTGACTTTTTTGGGTTCTTTTTAGGGGCTCATTTAGACAACTTTTATATTATTTTTTAAAATAGATTTCTAATAAAAAATTTTAAATACAAAATTTTAAATTCAAAATATTTTTGTACAAAAAATATGTTTTAGAAAGTAAGAAGAAAATCGTTGCAAACGAAGCCTTAGTCCTCCGCAAGATTTTAATTTTATGCAAGACGGTAGAAAGAAATATTAAGGTATTCATTAAAACATTTGTTTTGTTTTGTTTTTGTTTTTTTTTTTGTTTTTTTTTTGTTTTTTTTTGAAAAAGTGAGGGCCACTCCTAGCCGATATATATTAATAAAATAATAAATATAGTTAAATGACAAAATTTATAAAGCGGTAAAAAACCTGCAAAAAAAAAATGAAAACCTTTGAAGAAATATATAAGTGAACAACACGAAAGTAAAAGCTCCTAATAAAAATAACGATTAAAAAAATAACAACTTGCCTATTAATAAATTAAATTATATTAAATTAATAAATTAAATTAGTGAATTATATTTCAGTAAAATTAATATATTTTTAAATATATTAATTTTACTATAATAAAATGTACTGATTTAATTTATTAATTTTACTAAAATATAATTTACTAATTTAATTTATTAGTTTAATTTATTAAATTTACTAAAATATAATATACTAATATATATTATTAATATAATTTGTTAATTTTACTAAAAAAATTATTTAATAATTAAATTTATTAATTTAATTTGTTAATTTACTAAAATATAATTTACTGATTTAATTTATTAATAGTCAAGTTCTTTCCTTTTTGAACGACTAGCCCTTTCCCTCTAATTAATTAATTTAATTAATTGAACTATAATATAATTGAATTGTAATATAAAACCATGAATCAAAACAATTTAGTGAATTGGAATGATTTAATAAAAAAATAAATTAAGTGGGGTCGATAATTAAGAAAGGTAGAGTCAGTTGTTGGAACTTTTATTCTATCCAGTGAACGTACGCAGAGGAAGATTCGGTTTTAGGAAAAAAAGCGTCTGTACCGAGTTTTTCGCGCCTGTACCGAGGTTTTTTGAAAAAACTCGGTACAGGCGCTTTTTTGCCTAAAACCAAACATTCCTCTGCGTACGTTCACTGGATAGAATAAAAGTTCCAGTTGTTGGGATCAAACGACTAACATCATTTTTTATTTTCGTTTTAACCAAATAATTAGTAACAAACATCATTTTAAAATTTTGTCCAGCAATTTTGGCTTTGAAATCTTTTTTTTTTCTTAAAAGAATATGTATTTTAACTAATTTGCTCGCTTTCAATTAATACAATTATCCAAATTCTATTTTTCTTTCTATTTCACATCTAAAATTATGGAGAAATTATTCTGTGCGGAATCCGATTATAGAGCTGTGTTTGGATGCTTATGTGGAAAGTTAAAAGTCCGCGATATTTATTTTACTTGCTTATTGATTGAGTATTTATTGCGTATTCGTTGTGTAAAATGTACGTATTGATTGAGTATTTTATTGTGTATTCGTTGCATATTTATTGAGTATTTGTTGCTTATATGTTGCGCATTTTCTGCTTAATTACAGCTTATTTGTTTCGGATTTTTCTTCGTATGCAGTAAGTCCGAAAAGACAAACGGGTCGGATAAGAAGTCAAATGAATATCCTAACTTTCCACGTTTAGCACGCAACGTGCAATGATTGTATTGGCAACCGAACATAGCTCTGTGGCCGGATTCCGCACAGAATAATTTCTCAAAATTATGCCTTTCATAATCCTACTTTGTCCACCCTCATTATTCGTTCAGGAAAAAAAAAACCTTCAAGCAATATTGGGTTAGCGTATGATAATGACACATAATATAGATAATATAGATGTATATAAAGCAACAATCATCTGCAGTGTTGCATAAAGTAATAATTTGTTCTAAGATTTTGTAACCGCCTTTGAATGTTTATCAGCAACCGTCAATACACGCCAGAAATTAGTACGTATGGGTCCGGATGCAGCTCTCGTCCGGATTTTAATGTGTACAAGCCAAAAGTCCGTGAAGAAATTGGTATAAAACGAAATGGGCATGTAGAAAGCGTGGAAAATTTTTAGCGTAAGAAAAAAGAGAAATTTTATTTTAGGAGCGGAATCGAGACGACGACCTAAACGCTGGCGTCGGAGAATGGTCCACGTACACGCTGCCGATCTTCGCGCCGCCCTCCAGGCTGCGGCGACCGCCTGTTACCTAAATCCTCTCCACTCTTGGACTGGCGACGACCATCGCAGGAAGCGGCCCGCGGCGCGGTTCGTAGTACTGCGCTCTGCAATCCCTTCCCGGAGGCCGTTCTCTGCATCGATTGAAGCCTCCAATACGGCCATTGTCGGTGGGGCCGGCGCTTTATCTTCGGTTGAGAAGGGGAAGAAACCGGAAATCTGCACTGCAGACGAGCTCCATTACGTGCCGGTTCCTGGCACTGATTGGAAGATCGCCCTCTGGCGTTATCTCCCCTCTAATGAGGTGATTGAGTTGTGCTGATTATTTTGGTCTTCTTTTGTATGATTGAGTGTTGTCGATAATTTCGGAATGTGTCTTCTGATGGGGATGGGTTTTTGTTCTTAGGCGCCAAAGAGGAATCACCCATTGATGCTTTTGACCGGCGTGGGGACGAACGCGATTGGATTTGATCTATCTCCTGGAGTGAGTTATTTCTTCTATAATTTCTTTTTAGCTATTGTTCTTGTTGTATTTCGGATGAGGATTTATGAATAAGAAGCATTTTGACGGAGGAATTTCTCTGGATTTGTTTGACCATACGCTCATTACTGTTTTTATCGGCCTGAGATCACATATAGAGAAGGAAAACAAACGAATTTGTTGAGATGCTTGTTCATGTATGAACAAGTATACAGCAATTGAAATGAAATTGCTGCAGATTCAGAAAACAAAATTGTAGAGAGCAATTACATAGCAAAGATATGAAAAAACAGAGAGCTGAACTTACTACATATTTTTCATCGTCTGTTCCATATACAGAGGAGGTATATATATAAGTATAAAGGTATAATATGGTCTGTTGTTATATATTTTTCATCATCTTTACTGATATTCATCCAATGGTTGATATTAGAGAGGTTGTTATATATTAAAGGCTGAGTTTTTTGCTTTTTTATATAGCCGGTGACATTAGCAGATAGATGAGTGGAGATGGTTTTAGGTAGCAGACGTTGGAGAAGAATCTTGAGTAGTGCTGCTCATCTTATTTCCTTTATCAGAAATAAAAGTACTGTAACTGTAGGACGCTTACTTGCGCATGCCTAAAATAAGTGTCTCTAGCAATTAAATGCCAGGAGTTGATCTTCAGCGACTTTTTACTTTTTTGGTCTACTTTGCTTTGTAATATGACTGAGAGTTATTTTCATTATTCTTTTTGTAGCGAATTCTTTGTTTGAGACTACCACCTTGATAACAATGATTTTTTATTCAACAAAGTTTGTTGTGGCTAGAAATCTCTTGATGATTGGGCTAAACAGTTTTGTTAAATGTCATTTATTCTGTCACTCATCTAGTCATCTTTATTGTTGCATTCATGATACTTTAGGTCACAAAATTGAAACTTTTATGTTCCTACCTCTACATGAAATACCTTGGTTATCAGGCACTTGTGCTGTTGGATCCAATGCCTTTCAGTATAGTCACACCAAGTCCTTATTAGAAGTTTGGATTGAGCCTACGTACATAAATTAATGAGGAAATAAGAGAGTTAAAATATCAGTCATAGAATCTCTTTGCTTAGTTGTGATTTACATGATTTTGGAGAAAGAAGTTATGCAAAAATCCTGACAACAGAGATTTTGTTGATAAGTACATAATGAGATCATATGTTATTTGGTTAGACAATGTGCTCATACCCGATCAATGGCCTCCTTATGTATAGGAAAACCCAAAGTCAAGGGCACATGATAGGCTACAAAAAATAATAAGAAAATTACATTATTTGTCTTAGAGTAAATTGGGCTGCTATTTGTCTGCTAGGAGAGCATTGTGGATGAAGAAGGCGAGTAATCTTGGTAGCTAATGAGTTATCCTTGGGAGAACCGTTGGCAAATTCTAGCGAGAGCTTCCACTCTGCAAGTATCACCTCTATATGAGTATCCAGATTCTTTGGCAAGTAGGGTTTTGTTCATCTGAAAACTTTTTGGAGCCTTCAGAGTTCAGACAAGTTAAATATCTGAGATTTGAGTTCCTAGTTGGAGTTGTTGCTCTTGTCGAATTGTCAAGCCTTAATCTGGAGTAAGGGCGGTAGGTTACTCAAGGCCTTAGGCAACTTCTAGGCTTGGTGAGTTAAGCCAGTTTATAGTAAATGAGTTGTAGAACTCAATTAATGCTTTAAAATTGACTTATTCAACATGACCTAGGTGAATATAGATGCATGCTAATTTCACTATTATCTTACTCCTTTTATAAAGTCGAGAAGAACAAGATAATTAATGTGAAAAGCACCTATTTTTCCATTAAACAATGCATCTATAAGGTATTAGAAAGTTATGGCAAAGTTTTTTGCACATTTGACAAGGATTAATGGGATAACTGATGTGCAATCAGACTTAAGTTTATGACTATTTCAGTAGGGTTGACCATGAAAGCCCTTTGATCATTCTTCATCTTTAATGTTCAAAGCTCTACAATTTGGCCTTCAATGTTCATAAAAAATGAACAGTTTTAATAGTCTCTCCAACCAACACATCTTGGAGATGCTTAAACAGAGGTTCAGGGAAGCTTTGTTGCAAAGCGACCAAAGTTATTGATGTTGTTGAACCTTCTGTTAGTTTGGAACTTGTTAGAAAGAAGGTGAAGAATGAGTTAAAAATGGCACAGATGCACGAGCTTTGCCACCAAGCACGTTGGCCGACGGGGGGACTTTGACTATAAGGAATTTTTTGTAGAGAAAACCTTTGTTGAGGTTATTATCGAGGCATTAGCCTTGTGTGAGGCTAAGAAGATTGCTTCATAACTTACTTCTGAGAACACCTTAAGCGAGAATAAGATTGCTATCAAGAAGATTTTGGGAAGGCTAAGGATGCCATTGAGAGCTTTATGACTCCTATGATGGTCCCAATAACCATGATGGATGGTCTATTTAGAGGTGGGTATTTTTCCTTGGACAAGCTTGGTTTATATTTGTAAAGTGCATATATATGTTGGCTATTTTAGCATTTTATTCAAGCACATGTGCCAAACAAGTAATATGTGATGAGTAGAGTATTGTTCCCACGTGGATCATAAAATTACTTTTAAAATTTTAATTTTTTATTTATATTACCATTAATTTTCTTCAACAAATTGGTAGAAAACTTCTAATTTTGAACTTAATGTAATTGGAGAGAAAATTGGATTCATGGTTTCATCAAAACACTCTTCTTCAATTTTCTTCAATTTCATAATATGATTTTATTATTAAATTATAGATTGTTAGTCAAGGATAAAATATGAGTGTCTTAGAGTTGGAACGGGTAGCCATTCGGCATTGAATGATATAGTGCCTAGGACTTCTAGGCAAAATTTGGAACTTTATTTTTTTCTCGTTCTTAGATTCGTCCTTATCACTTTTGGCTCTAATGTATCTATTTCTTCACCTGTATTTGTGATATTATTAAATAATCATAGAATTTACCCAATATTTTATATTTTTAGTTGAAAACATGTTAGAATAATAAGTTATTTAGTGAGTAAAACTGATCAAATATATTCCATTTTTCATTTGATTTTTGCACTATCATGATGTTTGAAGTCAAGTTTGGATATTGCACCTTTTGAATGAATCTATTTTGTTTATGGACCTCATTGTGAATTGGTTCTACTATGGTCTTAACAACTTTGAGTATTTTTTGCTTAATGAGTGTAGTCAATTCTCAATATTAAGTTAATGGTTGGCATCTCCTATGTCAAAATCTGTCATTTTAGTTGCAAACCAAACAAAAATATTAGTATTTAACATTTTAACTAGAGGGTTGTGACATACTCTTCTTTATGCTCCAAGTTAAAATAAGCGGTGACTGGCAAAGTGCACATTAGGTCGTTATCTAAGACATTATTTAATGTTATAAGAAGTTTGAAGGCCAACTCCTACTTGAATTTTTTAGTTGTAGCACCAGCCTAGACATTGTCAATTGCCTTGAGGTGGCAAGCTCGAGATCGCAACAAATTGCCTTGTTGGTGATGGTTTTTGGTCTCTTGCCAAGAATTTTACTACTGCATGTTAAGTGAAAACGATCGGCTTGAATATATTGAGGAGAGGGCAGTTAAATATTGTGTTGTAAGTTAAGGGGGGTGTTGATTATGATGAAGTCAACCATATGAATATATTGTTAAATTGGAATCATGACTTGTCGCTTCTTATGCTGAACACATAAATCATAAAAGAGCCCAACAGTGGACTCCCGATGAGAAGAGTAAAGCCTCATATAATAAAAAAATGCTTGAAAATAATGTTAACATTACTCCCTATATTGCTCAGAATGCTTCCAGTTTGGTAATTGATTATGAGAGCAGCAACAGTGATAATGACATTGTAAGGCTTGCTGATAAATGATTGTCAGCTTTGGTTAAGGTTATGGTAACTTTCATTGATGATGAGTGAGAAGTTGAGGCAGCATAAACCTCTATTTGATCAAAGTCGCTTGAGAATATATTTCCTTGATGTTTTCATCTGCGACCCTAGTTGGAATATGCATTTTCTTTTTTTTTTACCCTCTTTTTGTGCATTATCTTCTTGGAGGTGGCGACAATTCTTTGTATTATGTCCGTGATCCTTGTGGAAGACACTGGCTTTGGAGATGTCACGGGCATTGAACATTGCGTGCAATAGCAATAGCTGACAGCAGTACTAATTGTCATGAATTGCATCAACAATTTTAGTGAAGATATACTTAGAGAAGAGTACAAGTCAGGTAGTGAGTTGATAATGGGGACCTCTTTTGTGTTACAGTGTCATATGCCAAATGTCCCCTGTTGCACTGCTCAATCTGAGGACCTTAGCTATGTTAATGCTATAATGGTCAATAGTTGTTTGGCTGCTTGTTCGACCTATCTGACCAGTCATGCAACTTGCTCCAAAAATCTTGAGGACAATCAATTCTCCTAAAGTTCCAAAACCAGATTGTGGTGGCTTGGAAGCCATAGTTGAATTTGCATGATTATATTGTTCGATATTGATGTAGGATTTGACAAGTTCAAGCAACTAAACCAAATTCTTTTGCCAGTAAAGGCTGAATGCGTATTGAAATTGACTTTCCCGGATGCCTTGAGTAAGAGCTGCTTGGATGGCAATAAGTAGGGGCGGAGCCTGAAAATTTTTTAATGGGGGCACAACTAGCCATTAAATAACTCTCTAAATAACAATTTTTGTATTGTTATTGTAGATCTTGAGATAAGTTTTAATTAAAAAAAAAAAAATACATTCAAAATTATAGATGTTCCTATTAAAAAGCATAGATATATCACTCTCTATCTTATTATTTATTGAGAAATTGTTATTTTTCCCATAAGATTATGTTAATAAATTGAGCTCAAATAAATTACTTTTATAGTTAAGATTATTTTGATTGAATTAATTAAATTGAGTCTTAATTTTTGAACTATAATTATAGTAATTAAATTAGTTTAAGATAATATTCCAACTTATTCTAAATTAACTATATATTAAATTTATTTGATATAATGGTTCACATTTAGTTAAAGAAAAACTTAAATAATATAAAATTATAAAATTAAGATTATTTAATTAATTTATTTACTTTCTAAAAATTATTAAAAAATTTTGTTAATTAACTTATTGCAACTTAATCTTATTGATGAGGACATCGTCAACAATTTCGACACGTGTACCATCGGAGACACCGAAGATCGATGGCCACGATCAGGAGTTTTATTTTAAGTCATGTTATGTAGTAGTTTATTTTATTTTTCAGTTTTTCCGTTTTTACCCTTATGGGTATTTGGTTGTTATTGTAGCCCAAGGGGCATTTTAGTCTTTTGTTTTCTTTGTCATTTTGAGGCCTATATATATGGTCATTTCTTATGTAATGAGGATGATGAATAATTGAATGAGAATTTTATTTTGTTTCTTCTTACTCTTCTTGCATGAGAGCTAGAGAGAAGTGAGAGAGAAAGCCCAAGGTGAGGGCAAAAGCAATACCCATCAGTCATTGGAAGAGTCCGTGGCTCGTGGTTTATCCCCTTCATCCCGCTCTTCTTTCTTTCCCCAACCCGCCGGCCCTAGCTCTTCCCATAGCCGCCGACTACACACCCGTTCCCGTATCCCACACATCATTTCATCCACTAACTTCCTCCACTTCAACTCCAAGCTCCTTCAAGGTCCCCAACCCGACGGCAAAAGCCCCTCCTCCTTCTTTGGCCGTCGGCCACACGCTTGCCTCAAACCATAATGATGATATCAATCATCATGATGGCTCCTTGATCGATGTCTCGCATTAAATTGAGGAGTTACCGAATTTTGAAATTCAAAATTTTGAAATTCGATAACTTTCCTTATTTGCGAAATCTAAAAAAGGAAAGTTTTCAAATTCAAATTTCATATGAAACCTAATTGTAGGAGTTATTAATTTCCCTCCAACTTTCCGTTCCTTTTTGGAAAGAGCTTGGTTCCCCCCTTAATCTCTCCTCCTTCCCCTCTACATGCCGCCGGCCTCCTATGAGACCTTCCCCTCACTAATTGCCACATTAAACCCCTCCCCCATTTTAAATTAAAACATTAATTTCAAATAAATCTCCCTCCCAAATTTTCAAATCATGAAATTAATTTCAGAATTTGAATTAAAACTCCTCCCCCTCTCTCTTCAAAACCGCCGGCCTCCCCCTCTTTGCTCCCCTCATTAACTCCCCATTCAAGGCATTAATGCCTTTGATTTGAAATTCAAATTCAAGTCAATTCCCTCCCAAACCTAATCAAATCTGAAATTAATTCTCAGATTTTGATTAATCTCCCATACACTCCACTAAACCTAATATCTCCAAACCCTAGCCCCTCTCCCCTTGCACCCGCCAGCCCCCCCCCCCCCCCCCCCCCCCCCCCATTTTTTTCCTTGGGAAACCCGCCGCCCACCTCTTCCCCCTTGGGTACTCCTTCAACCCTTGGTGAGAATGCATGGCGGAACCCGAATGGAACTTTGGATTTGTGCATGACGATCGAGATCAAGTCGACATTATCCAATCACCATTCTTTGACGTGGGCTTTGATTTCGACGACACCATTGAAGAATACTTCGACCGTATCCACTACACCTTAGTTGACGTGATCGACGAGCAAAGGTCAAAAGGATGTTGGATCATCATTGGACGACAATCATCCTCCACCACTCTGGCCACCTATCCAAGGACGACGATCATAAGTGCCTTCTTCCTCGGAGTGATCTCGATTCTAATGTGGATAATCTTCTCTCGCCAAAGCCTAGTGTAGTTGAGTGATCAATCCCCGAGGTGAAACTCTCATTATTAAATTATGGATTGTTAGTTAATAGATCTTCGCATTGCTACTATTTTTGTTTATCTACTAGATTTGGTTACTCTACATGTGCTCCTTCGCCTAAGCAAGTAGAAAACTAAGATTCTTTAATGAATTTGCTTGTTATTTCAATAAGTTATTAATTGAGATTTCATTGTCAATTATTCTTAAATTTCTTATCAAGCTCCTTTTGCATGTGGTTTTACATCACTTATCTTACCTTTTTCTACAACACTCCAATGCCTTATCTTTTTCCCAACAACAACAACAACAATCAAGCCATTATCCCACTACGTGGGGTCGGCTACATGAATCCTTTTTTTTTTTTTTTCATTTATCCTATTAAAAGTTAAATTCTCGTTTAAATCTAATAAAGAAAGGTCATTCCTAATATTTTTTAACCGAGTCTTTTTAGGTTTGTCTCTACCTTTCTTAACATAAGTCAAATCTAATACCTCTACTCTCCTTACTGGGTCATCGGGAGGCCGCCGTTTTATATGACCAAACCATCTAAGGCAACTCTCTCTAATCTTATCTTCTACTGGAGCTACTCCAACCTTTTCACGTATATGCTCATTTCGTATCCTATCTCTAAGGGTAAAGCCACTCATCCACCTGAGCATCCTCATCTCTGCCACACTTAACTTAGTATTATGCTTCTCTTTTAATGGCCAACATTCGGCACCATAGAGCATTGCAGGCCTCCCCACCATCTTATAGAATTTTCCCTTAAGCATTGTAGGCCTCACCACTTATGCCTTATCTTTTTCCCAAAAAAAAATCCAAAAAAGAGTGGAGAAAGAAATAGAAAGAAAAAAATAATGGAATACAGAAATAAAGAAGGTAGAGGGGGGCAGAGAGATAAAGAAAGAGAGATAGAGAGAGGAGAGGCTGCCCACATGATTAGCAAAAAGAAAATAAAATCCCACACGGAGGCAGAGGGATTAATTTGTTTTAGAAATTAAATTTACTGTATAAATAATCTTATATATGTTAAGTGTTATATTAATATAACTTGAATGAGGCTGATTTTTAATTATTGGGCTAATGAGGGTTCACACCCCAGGGACCCCACTATAGATCCTCCACAAACAACAAATTTCAAATCTTGCATATATAGCATCTCCTGATAGAGCTGAGTCATAAAGTGTTGGAGTTACTTATTGGACTATCATCTCAAATTTGCAAGAGCCTAAGAATTTTTTTGCAGTTTTTGTGTGTTGGAAAATTGGGTTACAAATGGCTTCTTGTCTTGACCTCGACAAAGGAGATGTTGCCTGATAGGAGAAATGAGAACCATTTGGAGTGAAGGCACACCAAAAAGAGGGAAGGAGCATGAGGTGTGGAAGAGGGCTTCTGATGGATATTTTTAAATTCCTTTCAGAATTCCTCACAATGAATGTGATAAACTAATTACGTGTAAAATTGCACATTAGCCATCTAGAGTTGACTATTTTATGTTCCTTCTCCCAATTTTGCTAGATTTATAGCAACAGTTAACTTTTTTTTTTTTATGCTTATCCATACTTGTGTGGGTCTTTATTTCTTCTGTTTATATAATGCTGATATTTTCTTTTGCTAAATTCTGCCAATGTTTTTGAGAACTCAGGCTTCATTTGCTCGCCACATGTCTAAACAAGGATTTGATACATGGATTGTTGAAGTGAGAGGTGCTGGACTGAGCATACGTGCTCATGAATCAAATGAAACTATTCAATCTTCTGACGAGCCTTCCATATCGAATTTAGATTCTACTGATGAAGTAAAACTGACTGGTTATTCATCTGTGGAAGGACTTTCAGCAGTGAACATCACCCCAAAAGTAGGCCCTAAAATCTCCAAGGTTAATGGAGACAAGGGAGAGCTGGTTTCTGTGGATGAATCACAGTTAGTTACTAAGCTTACTTCTACCTTTATGAATTTAGCTGAAAAACTTTCAGGTTATTTAAATGAAGGTCAATTGAGGGCCATCTCTGAGAAGTTCTTTGAGCAGATCTCAAAACTTTTGGAAGATGCTGGATTAGCTGAACGGTTTAATGAGATTGCAGCTAAAATTTCTAGTTTGCTTGAAGCAAGGCAGAATTCTTCTGTTGCCGGCCAGCTCAGAGAACTGAGCCAGCGTCTTATAAATACAATTGAAGAAGGTCAAAAATCAGTTTCACCACAGCTGTTTGACTTGCAAGAGCGCCTGTCATCTACCATAGAAGATTTTCAGAAACAGCTTGATCTCATTGTTACATATGATTGGGATTTTGATAACTACTTGGAGGAGGATTTGCCTGCTGCGGTGAGGTGACATATCCTCTTGCTATAATGAAAATTTATGATAATCTGGCCTAAAGTTCTTTGATATCATTAATTGAGGCCTTACTATCTTCAACTCATTTAAATTGCAGATGGAATACATAAGAGAGCATAGCATGGTAAAAGATGGCAAATTGCTGACGATCGGTCATTCCATGGGTGGCATATTGTTATATGCTCTGTTATCAAGATGCGGTAAGATGCTTTAGTTTTGTGAATATCGGGAGATGGTGAATTTGCAGGATAGTCAATCATTCTTAATTTCCGATTTAGTTATTGATGTTTGTCAAAGAAAGGTTTTTGTAGATCTGTCATTAATACTATTTTTCCGAAGCATTGTTATCTTAGCTAATTATGACTTTGTTTGGGACATTTTTTTGCTGCTTTTTAAGAGAACTTTCTAGCATAAAAATGTTTTGAATTAAAAATTATTGTACTAAAAAATTATTTTAAAAAACAGTAAGAAAGCTGTCTCAAATAAAGCCTATGTCTTCACTAATTTAGGAGTTTCCATGTGTAAGTTTAGGGATCATTTTCAATAATATTTTGATGGCTGAGAGCCGGAGATTTAGCTGATTAAATAAGAAATCTTTGATTAAAGTCCTAGTTTAATTTAAACATTGGTTAACATTTGTACTATTCATTATCATCAATATCATTGGTACCTAATTAGGTTGTACCTTTCCATCCGTCATCTTTTTTTTTTTTTCATGTGAATAACTTCCCCCATGTTCACTTTTATGCTTTTCTACTGTCTTGGCGTTCGAAGTTGTGTGCTATTACTGTCTTTGAATATGGATATAGTTCTTGAATCTGTACAAACGCCAATCGATATAGTTTTTGCCAACTCTGAAAATGTTGGCTCAATGAAAGCCTAATTCTTCTAGAAACTATATCCTGTCAGTTCCTAAAATTGAGTTGACGTGTAGTATTAAAAAACTGTTAGAGCTCCTTGCTTATCAACAGGCCTAATGAGTTCCTTCATTTGAATCTGCCAGCTTCCCAAGGAAGTAAATGTGGATTGGCAGCCATTGTCACTTTAGCAGCATCAGTTGATTACACCACTTCAAAATCTTCACTGAAATTGTTGCTGCCTCTTGTAAGTGGAATAAAATCCTGTATTGAAATTGATAGGAATCTTCCAAGTATGGATGAACTAACTTCATCCAAATGTGTGGTTCAGGCGGACCCTGCACAGGCTCTCAATGTCCCAGTTGTCCCTTTAGGAGCACTAATGACTGCTGCATATCCTCTGTCATCTCGTCCACCATATGTTTTGTCATGGGTTACCAGTCAGGTTTCTGCACAAGACATGATGCTGCCAGAGTTATATGAGAAGCTTGTTTTAAATAACTTCTGTAAGTATACTCTCCAAGAAGGTTTCTGTTGAAAGACTCGTGTGCTGCAATGAGTTTATTGAACTAAAATTTGGTAGTTTCTCGACTTAATTGCCGATTTATAACTGTATGGTTGTTGAATATAGGGATGGATTTTAGAGAGTTTTTCCCCCCCTAAAAACGAGTGTTAGATAAACTGTTGGAGTTTGAATTAAATTTTAAAAAACATGCTCAGAGGATGCACAATTGTATCCCACAAGTTGATGATTATTGTATTTCAGTATTTGTATGGATCAATAAGATAAAATGTTTTTCCTTGTTATAAAATTTTAGGTTTACTGGAGTTTGCAAACAATGTGATTTTATTTAAAGAACTTTTATAAATTCGCATTCAATATAAATCATATGAATCTTAAGTGGAATGGATTGTTGGGTTTATTTATCTCTGTGGGCGCATATATTTATATATAAATTTTAGAAGTTAAAGATATTTGTTTAAAGGCAAATAGGCTCGACTCAACTGGGAAGTCCACCTAACCTAAAATTTATTATCTTTGAATCTGCTCCAACTTGAATTAATCTGTAATCGACATCTTTGAACTTGAATCGAACCTGGCTCAATCTAACTCGACATGTTACAGTCGCTAGCTGCATGAGAATGAGTTATTTGTTCTTTTTTTTCTGGCCCATAATTTATGTTGTGTGGATTGTTTCAGTCTTTTCTCATTTGAAATTCTCATGCATCTCAGTAAAATACTGAAATTCATATGTTATAGACAATTTAGCTTAGGTTTAAGTAAATTGCTATTAAAGACAGTGATTAACAACCATTTACCAATTGAAGAATTAATTTTACAAAAAAACCATTTATTATGAATTTTTTGGCCAAAATCCTGAAATTTGTAAACATCGTTCTGACAAGTTTATTAGTGCTATTTTCCAAGCTTCTTGCCAGCAGAACTTAGTAAATTTCCTGGAATCTTTTCTTCATTTTTAGCAGGTTTCTTGCAGATCCTTCTCATAATTATAGTAATCCTTTTCCACATTGTTTAGGGAAAGGAGGTTTCTCGCTGATCTTTTTCTAACATCTTATGGAGTTGTACGCACTATCATTGTAATCTGAACAGATATTATTTGTTTTGTTGCTTTTTTCTATTAAATTTCTCCGAGTCCTGTTTCTTTCTGGTGCAGAAAACTTCTTGCAGAGGTCTGTCATTATCTCTACTCCTTTGTATTCTAAAATTTACTATGCTTTGCAGGTACCATACCCGCCAAGGTTATCCTGCAGCTAACATCAGCATTTCGGGAGGGAGGACTGCGCAATCGAACAGGCAATTTCTCTTACAAGGACAACCTGCACAAATGTGATGTCCCTGTTCTTGCACTTGCAGGAGACCAAGATCTAATCTGCCCTCCTGAAGCAGTATATGGTGCAGTTCATCGGAACTTTTACTCTTATATGATCTAGAGCTGTTTTTTTCACTAATTATCTTCGCTTCAATCTGAATTTACAGAGACAGTCAAGCTCATTCCTGAGTCAAAGGTTTCTTACAAAGTATTTGGGAAACCAGATGGCCCACACTATGCTCATTATGACTTGGTCGGAGGGCGACTGGTATGTAATAGCCCTTACTGTGACGAGTTCCTACAAAAGTGTTAATCTTTTCTCACTGACATCTATGCTCATCTATCCGTTCAACTTCTGCAGGCAACTAATGAAGTATATCCATGCATCATAAACTTCCTATGCTGTCATGATGAACTGACCTGTGAACATTCGGACTAAGTTCTTTTTCCAAAAGGTTAGGATATATTCGGAAATCATCTTTGTAGGAAAATAATAATAATATTAATACATGCAATTTTTCCTGAAAGCTCTGTTCCATGCAAAGTGGCTCTATCTTTCTCATTTTAGATTCTTTTGGGACAGCTTTTTTTTTTAACACATAATTTTATTCCAAACAAGAAGGGATACAACAAGGACCACAGATAACGTCCAAATACATCAACATAAAGAAATTAAAGCAACCTAGACAACCAAACAGAAAGGGCAGCAAAAAATAAAAAACGATCAATAAGCGGACTCAGGTTGGAAGCCCCCAGCAAACAACCCAAAGTCAGGCATGGACCATCCATTGGTAACAGCCACAGATCCCCAACACGCTCAGCCAACCGTCAAGCAGAAGGGCACACTACCAAGGTTGCCAATAAGCTCAGGCTAAAAGGGAAACAACAAGGGACCGCCTCATCATCGTCCAAAAAAACCCACCGGCAACAAAAGCAAGAAGAAAACCAAAGCTTATTTCTTCTTAGATTGATTGTTCCTTCTTTTACCTCCGCCACTGAAATAAACCTTAACATCAAAATCTTGGACAGCTAAAATCTCCTCCTCCCCCAAAGAAGAAGAGGAAAGATACTCATCCAACTCCAGCCAATCAAATTGAAGCAAAACAGATTTATTTAACGGGCGGGAGAGATGAGATTTCAAATTAACATTAGACATAACGGCAATAGGAATACTAAACAACCGCTCATTCCCCAAAGAGACATTAGCAGAAGGAGATACAATTGACGCAGCATTAACACGTAAATCAGAATCCAAACAACTAGCCACACTTTCAACCTCACAAGCTAGGGATTCCATAGGAATGACACCATCAGGGACAACCAACGGCAGAGGAGGAACAAGCCCAGCAACCACCTCATCTGACAAAACACCCAACTGGGAAGCAATAAGATTTAGACCACAAAAATTATTACTAGCATTTTCAATCACACCATCACAACCCCCATTCACAAGTGGATCAGGCTCCTTCACCACAAGAACAGGTTTAGTAAAATCAATAATAGAATCCAAAGCCACAGCCTTAACCCCCAAGCAATCAACAACACTCCCAACACCCACACCCACACCCACACCCACACCCACACCCACACCCACAGGACTTTAAGCAATAACAGCTTCATCATTTTCTAGCATACAAGTAAGCAGAAATCACCCCCACCTGAACTCCCCCATCCAAAGATGCACAGATAGGAGAAACAACAGTGGTAGGGGGAAGGGAAATCAGAGGAACAGAGGGATCAATATGATCCAAAGAGGCAGCATGTACAATGGGAACAAGTTCAGAATCCACAGGGGGTTGAACAAAAGCAACAGCCTGCCTCAAATAAGAAAACAACTTAACACATTCAGCCTTTTTATGCCCCACAGATTTGTAATGAGGACAGTAACTAGGTACACCCTCAAAAATAACTTCCTAAATATATCATAATTTCTCAGGCCCAAGCCAAACCGAATCAGGATGGGATTAAGAAATGTTCAATTCCACCAAGATACGAGCACGAATGGCCTTGAGTCCACAGCAGTAGCCTTGTTGGTATGAAGAGGGCACCAAATAAAGACCCCAAACCAAATAGTATACGAGAAGAAAACAAATGAGGGCGAAGCTCGGGAAAAAAATCCAGACAGGGACAATCGGAGACTCCTCCGAAAGGTCAAGGAATGACGTTCATTTAATTACTTTCATAAAACAACCAAAAATAAAGTATGATCTATGTGCAAAAACCCTACCGTTGTCAAGATCATTGGAAAGCTTGATTAAGACGTTGCACTGGTCCAAAAGGGTAATGGAAAACTCACCCAATAATTTCAGGTTGAAGAAAAACCTCCTAATCGTGTCTAACAACGGACGCCGCAGCGGAAATTTCCCCACTAAAGCGAAATCAAAAGGCTTAGCGAGTTGAAGAACTTCATCCTCTGATATCCATAATGCCGGCAAACCCCAAATTGTAGTGACTTGCAGATCCAGAAAATTCCTAGATGCATCAGAGCCGGACAAGATTTCCTTAAAGGATTTTGAATGATTCTTACAATCCAGAAAACCAGGGTCAATACGCTTAACATTCGCCATAGCACCGAAAAGAAAAAAGAGAAAAAATAGAACCATACGAAAGAAACGCATAGGAGAACCCCCCCCCCCCCCCCCCCCCCCCCCCCAAAAAAAAAAAAAAAAAAAAAACACGAAGACGTTGGAGCGAAACGCCTCCAGCGACGGCTAGGGCAAATGCCCTACCAAGGTGAAACGAAACCCGCCAACGGATTGGGGCACAAAAAATGAATAAGTGGCTACAATATATTTTGTGACAGCTTTTGATGAGGACATCGACAGACATTTTAGGCAGGTTTATCGGCGAAGGAATCGTAGATCGACGGCTACGATCGGGAGTTTATATTTTTGATGTTATCATGTTGTTTTATGTTATTTTATTTTGTGTATCTTTTATTTCATGTACGAGTGACGATTTCGCCCTTATGTAGGCGTAGTGTTTATTGTAGCCCAAGGGGCATATGAGTCTTTTTCTTTTCTTTTCATGTTTTGAGACCTTGTATAAAGGGGTCTCTTCTTGATGTATGAGGGTAATGCTTGATTAATGAAATTTCTGAAATTCCTTTTGTCTTCTTGCTTGAGAGCTTGAGAGAAAAGAGAAAGGAGGCCTAGGTGAGGCTCCGACCGCAATACCCAACAGCCCGCTCCGGCGAGCTCTTGGTTCTTCCTTGTAAGTTCACTATTTTCCTCCCCATCCAATCCTTCCCCACACACCCGATTCCTCCCTACAGCCAAAATCCCGAACTCCCCTCCTCTGTTCCGCCAATTTCCCTCACCAGCCATCCCGCCTCCCCACTGTGCCAGCCGCCCGATCCTTCCTGCATACCGCACCTGCAACCCGTCTCACCCCCTCCTCTGTCCAGCCAATCCCGCCACTTCTCCAGGGAGAAATTCAAAATTTCTTTTGCATTAATTATCCTTTAATCCTTCCTAGGTTAATGCCTTAAATCTAGGGAGAGATTAAATGAAATTTAATCAGTTTTTGTTTTCAAAATTCGAATTTCTTTAATTAATTAAAACATGAAATTCAAATTAGGTTTTAATTAATCCCATGGGCCCCACTACTTAAACCAAATCTCCCCTCTTCCTCCTTGTTTGGCCGGCCCTTTCTCCTCACCTTTTCTCTCTCTACTTGCCACATAAGCAACCATTAATTCCCCTCTTAATTCTCCCATAATAACCTCCCATCCTAATTCAAATTTTGGGGGGGTTTCATAGCAATTAATCTCCCTCCAACCCAAGACAAAAATCTGAAATTCAAATTCAGATTTTTCTCTTGTTCTTCTCTAGCTCACGACCCAACCAACATCCCCTAGCCATCTCCCCGCCCTTCCTCGATGTTGAATGGCGGATCCAGAGCTTGAGTGGGGATTAGTTTTCCACGCCGACGGGAGCATTGACATCCTACGGCGCTCCTTGCTTTTCGACC